>JANSTQ010183752.1:3164-19200 GCA_026167885.1 Bergia puertoricense
CTGTATTGTGAATCAGAATGTGTTAGTATACGTCTAACTGATGTTTTGTTTCATATGAACCCATTTTGGAGATAATTTGAATCAGAATGTGTCTGTATACGTTCAAAGGCTGTTCCTAACATCTATCTGATCTTCTGTTTCATATGAACTCATTGTGCAGATGCTTAATCACTGTATTGTGAATCAGAATTTGTCTGTATACGTCTAGCTCTGATCTTCTGTTTCATATGAACCCACTTTGGAGATGATTAATTACTCTATTGTGAATCAGAATGTGTCTGTACATATTCAAAGCTGTTCCCAACATCTAGCCAATCTTCTGTTTCATATCCATATGAACCCATTTTAGAGGTGTTTAATTTCTGTATTGTGAATCAGAATGTGTCTGTATATGTTCAAAAGCTGTTCCAACATCTAACTGATCTTCTGTTTAATATGAACCCATTTTGGAAATGTTTAATTACTGTACTTTGAACCAGAATTTGTCTGAATACGATCAAAGGCTGTTCCCAACATCAAACTAACCTTCAGTTTCATACAAACACATTGTATGGAGATGTTAATTATTGTTCCGAGAACTGAGCAGAAATTGTCCGTATTGATTCAAAAGTTATTCCAAAATCTAATTGATCTTCTGTTTCATTTGAAGCGATTTTGGAGATGTTTTATTACTGTATTGTAAATCAGAATGTGTCTTTAAATCTTCAAAGGCTCTTCGCAACATCTAACAGACCTTCTGTTTCATATGAACGAATCTGGTAATGTTAACTATTGTATTGGGAAGAAGAATGCGTCCGCATACTTTGATCTTCTGTTTCCCAGGTACGGAACAGAATCGTTAACTCATCATACCATTTCTTTTTCTTTAACTTCAAAATACAATGTTTCAGTCTCAGGAAGTTGTTCAGAAATGTTTTTACATACTGGCCATTTTTCAGCCTGCCAGTCTTAGAAAATGATTCTTAGAAGAAAAAAAAAAAAAAAGTTTTATTTTAACAATAGCATGCAGTTCCAGTTGCCGATTCGGTATTGCACGATATTCGTATTAGAATTGCTAAGTTACTAGTTTGGCCATCATGAATCTGAAAGCACACAAATCACTTTTACCATTGCTTCAACTTGAATGTCAATGTCCCTAAAAGCTATTCTTAAAAGACCGTTTAAGCTTTTTAAGTTAAAGTATAAGTTTTTCAAAGCTTTGCGAGAGTTTTAAGAGTGAATGTCAGTAAAAACCATACATGATCGTCGAAATCGTGGACATAGCCCAAAATTCACTTTTGCTCATACTTTTTCCATTGGTAGGTACCACTACGACACACTTGGAAATAGTGCTGATTTTATCAAATATTTACCGGCATTTTGCGTGATCGAAACAACAAAAATGGGCTTTTTCCGCAAGCTCGCCGAGTGCCCGAAATGCAAATTTCCCGGCAGTTTGATATATATACCTGCTCTTTGGTGTTTCTTACATGTTCTGATTATAAAAATTAACAATAACTTGTGCATTTGTGATTTTTATGAATTTTTGAAAATGCTCAGTCACATTCCTTTCGACAAGAGCACTTTAGTACCTGAAAAGATTTGGCAAAAGCACTGCGTGGTACGTCACAAAATGCACAAAATAACATTCAGATGTAGAGACCTAGAGTCAATCTCAGTTTTCGCCAAGCTGTTAACTGGGACTTTTAATACTCTTACAGCAGCCGCTTCTTGAACTTGGCAAATTTTCACTTTCCGCCATTTTGAAATATACAACAAACGAGAAAGTTTAGACGTGATCTGTCAATTCGAACTTGATAGTTTACTAAAATAAAACAAAAGTTGACTTTTGAAGTTCACTGATATGAGGTATGACTTGAGAGGTCGAGTGATGTGAATTATTATAACTTGTTGTTAGATTTGGCCAAATCTTAGAAAGTTTGTCAAATAAAAAAGACTTTGATACTGATAATTGGCCAAACTTCAAGGACATGTTGCAGACTAGAACTCAATAAGTGTATAATGGTTGTATAACGTCGTCAGAAAACAGAAAGACATTATTGTGCTGTATTATTTATCACAAGTTTTTGAGAAAAGATATTTTGCGGTATAGTCACTTTGTTGTAGATTCACAAAAATGAAAACAGAGACATAACATAACATCTCATAAATATAATATGATAAAAATAAAAACACTGAAATATATGAGGCTGAAATCCTGAAAACCCAGTCGTCCCAAGTTGGAAATTAATTTAATGATATCCATACGAAGCAAATAAGTGAAATAATTGCGTTTGTATGAAGAGGGGAAGAAAACGATGTCAAAACGAAACTTTTCCGTAAAGTTTACCAATCAGCGCTTGGCCATCCCTTCTTTCTTTCCAGTTTGCTGTCATTTTTAGTCGTCAAGATACAATCGACTGGTCAGAAAAAAAAGGCCAAAAAGAATCCAGGCAAGGTCTTTTAAAAATACTAATATAAAATACCGTATTTAATAATAATGTTTGTGTCAGCAAATGCAAAGCCCCTATGTGCTAGGGTTAAAGCGTTGAAACGTTGAATTGGAAATATGACTAAAATCTTTCACAGACTCTGAAATTTACCCCAGCTGATTGTTTGAGATACTAACTAGAAATGTTTTAACGTTAAACAGTTGTTTTTATGGTGACTATTGAAAGTCGAGTCAAGGACAAGTTCTCAGAAAGTACACTTAACAATAGAACAAATATTTGATACTAAAAGCAAATATTTCTCTCACATGTTTGTTGTCATTACTTTTTTCGTAAATTTTAAAATTATTGGGTCGGCCAGGCGACGGTGAACAGATATTAAATGATTACCTACGTTGAAACGTATTAGAGCTGCTTACGAATTTTCTCTTATAAGCAAGTAGCCAGTCCTCGCTTGATAAATACATGTTGCCTTATAAGAACATACTTTAAAAAGCTTTAAAAGGATATTGAAAGGTCAAAGTTGCCCATATTTAAGAACATATAACCAACCATATCAGGCTCAAACTCTTTCATTAATTTATGTATAAAAATAAGAAAAATGTAAGAACAATTTGGGGCTGAATTTGCCAAAAAGGTAAAAACGTCGATCCTTGGCGAAGCGTGTAAACCAGGTCTGGATGGTTGTAATAGTCTTGCTATAAACACGCCATCGAAGATATTGAAGGTTTTCTTACCTTAAATAAGATCTCTCAGGAAATAGAGACAGTTCAGAGTGCAGGCATAATTATTTTGAGGTCGTCTGAATATTGTAACTAAAAACAGCGTAAGATACTTTAGTGTCTTCAATTTTGAGCACTTGTGTCACATGAAGTTTGTCTTGTATTTACAACTTCTCCAATAGGAAATATGATTAGGATTTCGGTTACCTAAAGCGGCCAAGTTATTGGCTCTCCAACAGAATTTATATGGCAGTCTTACTCTAGTTTCTGGACTGGGATGCAAATGCTGCAAGATTCACCACATTAATACATTTAACTAGCAACTAAAGAAATAGAAATCTTTATATGAAAAACATCCCACTGACCTTTCACTTTCAGTGTTACACGCATTCCCAATGATAATACTTGGCCAGACCAGAAATAACAGTTTTAAAACATATCCAAGAATCTCCATGCTTCTTGTTTGAGGCTCTCGACCAACTTTACGTAAAGCAAAAATGACAATATCAATATATAATTGCCGTGCCCTGAGCTACAGAAACACCGTCGTTTGTTTAACATTTTGCATATTGAGCAGTCGTGATAGTTTCCCACAAATTAAAATAAACCGTCCATCCCCGCTGTGAATGCTTGTAAAATTGTCCAACCACAAAGTTTGCACCTGCTAAAGGGAAATTAATATGCAGAATGTTCTAGAAAAAGCTAAAAAATTTGAAATAAGAATGCCTGCAGATTTGATCTGAAAGACAAGTAGAAGTTTGTTAATTCTGTACATTTTCAGAAATCCATCAAAGAGGTGAGTTTTAACAATTTTATAACAGTTTATAGGCGATTATTTTATAATAACTTGAATAAATTATTAACATACTTAAGCTATCAAATATCATTTTGGAAAATGAAACAAATTTTTTCCACATTTGAGATTTTATTTTATAGAAAGCGAAACTGAAGAAAAGTACAAAACAAGACTACAGCAATTATGTCATGTGGTACAATTACAAGCGGGTTTCTATTGAGGTATTATTGAATGGCGCCGCGGTCTTGTCGTGTGGCAATTACCGTAATAAATAAACAGCTGCAACCGGGAAAACAAAACGGATTTGAGGGAAACGAGATTAATGTGATTCAAGCTAGACAGCATGATGTAAAGTTATTGATAAAAATCCATGATGTGTGTGCCTTGACTTGACTTAGACGCTGTTTGGGTGAGAATGCGTTACTTATTTGCTTAAAGAAGCGAGTTGAGATTTTAGAGGCCTTGGCAGGTGCGTAAAAAGATGAAAAATAAAGACACAAAGGGTATCATCATCATCATCAATATTATCATCATCATCATCATCATCATCATCATCATCATCATCATCATCATCATCATCATCATTGATTGTGTTGACGAGTTTTCTGTTATATACGCCCCAGATGTGTTGCCATTGCTGTTTATATGACATGAATCCCCTCAGCTCCTGCTTCGTTCGCATTGTCTTGAAGTGTATATTTATCGTTCAACACACCGTTCGACAACAATAAGTTTTTGCTCGCAGCAAGGCTAACACCAATCTGTTTAGGTCAGAATTGCCATAAGTTTATATATGTCAGATACACACTCGTGCGAAGAAAAAACTTAGACTCAGGGATCCCTACAGCTCATTAACCCTTGATGGTGGATAGCAAACGTAGGTTCGAATCCCGCTCACGGCATATAAAAACATTGTTTTGGCTGCTAATCAAACCCTTTCTTTACTTGTGTTATTGATTTTGTGCGAACCTTTCAAGGCCTCCAAAAACTTTTGCAGTTCTACTAGATTATTTTTTTGTCCGTGCTAAATACGTACTCAGTTCATTAGACGTTATAGGGTTCATAATATCATAAAAACGCTCCTCCCTAGCATTACGCGGAGTCATATCTGCTGAAGTCGTATATGGTGTATAGTATGTAATATATATTTTCTGTCTAAGTGTTAGTCTGAAAGAAAACTAAAGAGTGTTTATATATAACTGTTTAGACGTTTGTTCAGTTTTCATTCAGAGAATTTGGCACTGTTTATCAATTGAAACAGCAAGATATTAAGAAAGCCTCCGGGGTCAACAGAATACACAGTAGTTGTCTAAAGATCTAATTGAGCCATCATATCAATCGCAGATCTAGAATTGCACACATTTTAGAAATATTCTAGAATCCTACTGATGATCGGTTTCCGTTTTAAGAAATGATTTTTTTCTTTGTACAATTCAAATTATATAAAAATTATCTATTGTTCCGTTTTGACATTTGATATATTCCTTGAGGCTGCTATGAGGATCTTTGCCACAATTTACAAGTCTGGAAGCAAAGGTAAAGGAAATGAAGGAAGTGTCGTTGAATTATGCTGGAATTGTCATCAGTGGTTGATTTGAAAACCTCTTCCAATCAAATATTGATAAATTAACTTAAAGTTGTACAAAACTTGAATCAGTTAATGTAGGTTAAAAGACATAATGATGAACCGAACTGGTTCAGTTTGATAGTGATCAGCTGACTGAAAATACCACAGAAGACCTTGCTGAACTGAATCAGTGAGTGTTCTCTAGAAAACTTTTCGCTGTTTTGATTGTAAAGACTTGAATTTTGTCGAGAATACTGAATTTTTTTACGACAAAAACAATTCAGTGGCGTACCTGTAGGTTAGGGTCTGTAAATGTTTTTGACAGAGAAAAAATGCACACACGCAGAGAAAAATATTATACAAATAAAACGAGACGAAATTCAATTCTTACCTTAAGCATTAAATTGTTTTAAATGCAACTGATTGGAGAAATCAACGTGGTTAAAGACTGTGTACATATCACGAAAATCAAAAGTCAAGTTCTTGTTTATGCCGGCCGCATCTAGATGTCAAGGTTTTTGTCAGTCTGATTTTGCAGCAGCTGCATCGACAAGGCTGGAACACTGAGTTTTGATCAGAATGAACCTTTTCTTTAGTTTAGTGTTTGTTTGTGCATCGATAATATGTACGACACACATAATTGCGCACACGAGGAGATAAATAGTGTCCAAAACGGGATAATGACGATTCAAAATACCAGACAAATTTTCTTAGTTTAATTGCTATGTGCCTTCTCTATCCGTCGGCAAGTAATTATTTTTAAATAATCAAAAGGGCAAAGAAAATAGATTTTAATCAACATGTGGGAAAGTGGTTTTAATAATCAGTTTTTAAAGTCCTCATTCTTATGCAAGGTCATTCCATATTTCTAAGGAGTAAAATCAATAATTTTAAGCCGTAGACTCAGTAAGATAATTTAAAACCCCTTTTTACTCCTTTTTTTCTAATTCCCCTTTTAATAATAATTTAAATGTATAATTTTGAGAAATTATTGCAAATTACGAAATTCAGCATGTTTTTTTAATATCTACGATATATAAAGTTATGAAATAAGATAATCTATCTATAGGGAACTATAGCAACATTTGCTGTACATTTGAAACATAATGGAACCTATGAAGGCAGGGGCGCTTACATTTATTGCTAAAAGTCGTAATATTTCAGTCAATGTATTTACATTGTAAAGAGAGGATATAGGAGAAAATTGAATTTAGAACCAACATTTTGTAAAATGGAATGCAAACATAAATTCTGTTCTTCTCAGTTTTTATAATTAAAAACAAGTTTCTTCCTTCTGAAAAGGTTTTACCGAGTCTGGAATTTCCAGTCATCTGAAAGGGGTTATAAAATCAATAGATGTAATAAATATAGTATAAATAAAATAATTTATTGTATATCTTAATTTTAGTACAACTTTGCCGTGTTCTATTGAAAACACGAAAAATTTGATTGGTTCCTGAGCGTTATATACAACGATGACCGCGCGCGCGCATCGCTCACATTTTTGCGCCATTTTCCCCGCCCTTTTCGCAGACAAGAAATTGCTCACAAAAGGTACAAATATACGAACTCGCAAGGCTTCAAATATTATCAACTAGTCTGTGTACGCAAAAGTACATTTTTGATTTTCATATGGAGACTAAGACGATCGAGGATTCCTTTTATCACAAATTCCAAACTGCAATTAGATGTTAGCGGTTACACGTTAATTAAGTTTTAACAGTTCAGCTTTCGTTTATGGCAAACGGCAGAAGTGATCACGTGACCAAGATTTTCATTCATTTGTCGTTTACCGTTTGCTTTTTCTAAGTGAAGGAAAGTAGTTCCGTGTTAGCTTCAAAAATGATAATTTTGTTGCACCATTCTCGTGTACTTATCATAAACGAGAATCTGACGTTTGTTGTTTGCCGTAAACACGATGTTAAATCTCTCTAATATTTGGGGTTTGTTTATTTAAATAACGGGAATATCGCACTGAGACGGCCTCATGATTTGCCTCTCAGCGTTAAAAAATTCTCTCCGTACGCACAATTGAGGAATTAATACAATACGGGACAATAAGATCTTTTAGCCGGCAAAGTTGTACCAAGCGAAAAATTTGGGTGTAGATTATCTAACAACTGAAATCGATAAATAGTAAAAAATTGCTTCTCGGCGGGGAAACTACAAATAAACTTCTTTTTCTCCTAAAACTAAATCTAAATCCTGTTCAGCCCCCGTGGACACCCCCCTCAGTTGAGTATACCGGCATATGCCGCAGTGCAAAATGCAAAATGTAACAACTGACGCAAAATGTAACATCAACGCGGAATGTAACAAAAATTAACGCAAATGTAAAAAGCCATCAACGCGAAATGTAACAACGGTTTTAACGCAAAATGTGACAACTTCATGACGTAAAATGTAACACTGAGCTTTTTAAATGATGTTACCGATACTTGTTCTGATCTCAAGGTAGCCAATATGTCAATATGCTAGATTGGACACCAAATTGTCGAATACTTATAGCTCTTTTAAAGATGTTCAAATACAAAAGTTAACCCTGGCTAACCCTGCAACTGACCCATCTCCCTCAGTTTTTCTTCCGAATGCTTTCATCCTTTTTAAGCAAACTTTGAATAGCTGCTAAGTATTAATAGGCAAGCCTTTTATAGACGTTTGGGGTTGTAAAAATACATCTGCGAAAAATGTCAAATGAGTCCCTTAAAACCGGAATGTTTGCCAAAACTCTTCTTTTGGTTTGCAATAACCAACATTATCGACAAATGGTCAGATTCACGGTGCCAGACACATTATTTGCCATCCCGTAAAATGGTAGGAAAAAATGAATCAATTCTTGCAACCACGGTTATTTTTCATATCTGGTTGCCATGGAAGCAATTTCTCTGTGCCAAATTCCGTTAGGATTAAATGGACCAACACCCCTACTTCCAATTAACGTTTAGTATTGAGTCCAAACATCAGAATATTCAATACGCCTCTGAGAAGAAAGTTGATATGCAAATAGACATTAATACTAGACACGTGTTCTCCTCAAAAATTTGAATAAAATCACGCAAACATAAACAGTTTAACCATATTCAGACTGGGCTTTTTTGGCGTTATTAGGACTATTGATTGCTATGTATAGAAGTGTATTTCAAGCTGTAGAAAGTAACCGAAAGCGTTATGTGACAGCAACTGACCAAATTTGACAAAAACAGCCAATCAGAACGTGGTTGCCGTAGCAACATCTCACCCCATAAAAATATTAGCCATATGACTAGCTTCCCCGATAAATTTAGGGAAAATTCCTAAAAATTGAATAGTTTTTAAGTTATAAATTTTTAAAGGCCCAGGGGACGGGTAGTGCTTTCTCCCCCTCCCAGTCTGAATCGGGTTAAACAAATATCGCTTTATGAATGGTCTTCATCATTCTCCCCGAAGAAGGCTATTCAATATGAACGAAGAGATACAGCTATTTCAAAAAAGGTTGTCATAGTCAATAGTCGATACTGGAACCGAAAGGAATTTTGGGTACAGTAATATTGAGTATAAATTATAATGATAATGATGGTAGTGATAATAACTGTAATAATTACAGTGTCAGTAATAAATTTCTAACCGAGACTAGAATCGAAAATGGAGCGCTCGTGATCAATGTTCGTATTAAGGTTTTGCAAAAAGAAAGCAAGTGGAACATGATATTTTCTGTTTGAGAGAAGTTCCACGTTTCGATAATGTCAACGATCTGAAGGAGTACTGTACTAAGGAGCTGAACCCCGCCACCAAAACAAGTTTCCAGTTTGGCCACTGCAAGGGGAGTAGCAGGTATGCAATTGCTACAAGCGTGCAGCTAGCAGAGGCATACTCCCTGGAAAAGAAAGGGTGGATAACCCAGTGGGTTGATCCACACCAGCGCGGGAAACAAGCAAGTAACTCGGGAGCCGCGCCAATAAAAGAACAAATGTTTCTGCTTGTAAGTATATGAAATACGGCAGCTGGGGTGTTCCGTTCTGAACTTGCTGTTGTGGTGGAATCCTCTGAGTGTTTCTTTTTTAATTCAAAGGTTGAGGAGGAAGCAGGTGGGGATTACTGCGCAACATTTAAACGTCTCAAAGCAAATATGCATGACTATCAGCGCAATCATTTCTATCAATTCCTAGCACAGGCTTCCAACGCGTTATCTTCTGAAACCTAAAGAATCATGATTATAATTACACTGAGTGATTATAATAACAAATCTTTTAGACAAAAATTTTCCGTCATGGATCACATTTTCCGAAATGGCAAATTACTATGGCAACAATTTTCTAAAATTACCAAACTCAAAATTGAACGGTTTCATTAGTCCGTGAAAGAGCCAGCGCACATGCTTGTTAATTGGCATTTCTTGCACGGATTTTGTTTTTTTGCACTTCATTATTTCTTCACAGGAATGTTTTGGCTCATTACTGCATAGATTTAAAATTGGTCTTGTTTTGGTTGGGTAGAAAGATGATTAAAATAAACCTTTGTTATAATGTTTAATGTACCTAAACACCAATAAATTTTCTTCTAAATTACAGACAAACGGGACAAACTCCCCCAGATGTTTCGTTCTTTACGATCAGACGTCGACCACGGAGAAGCCGTACAATACCAGCGAAGGTCGTCACTGTATGGCCGTGGCATTATGATAAACCTTCACTCTACATTATGCAAAGTCAATGCTAATGGTAATAAATTATGTGTGCTCCTTGAACCCCCACAGTTCCATTCGGTTCCAGTATCGACTATTAACTATGACAACCTTTTTTGAAATAGCTGTATATTTAATATTATTAAAACTGGTTGATTTTATTGTGCTTTTGTACATACATACATACATACATACGTACATACATGTATATACTTTATGTTGAGCCAGATCAACATCTTTTCGCGGCCGCTTTTGAACTGCCATTTCCTTATCAGAACTAGTATCGATAACATCATTTAAAAAGTTGTTACATTTTGCGTTCAAACCGTGGTTACATTTTGCGTCGAAAGCTTCCTTCATTTAGCGTTAACTGAGTTGTTACATTTGCGTAAATTTTTGTTACATTTTGTGTTGATGTTACATTTTCTATCAGTTGTTAGGTTTTGCAGGGAAACACGCCCACCCCCCATGCCCCCAAAATTTTCGGCACGTATGAACAAATTTATTTGCTTTCAAAAGTTTTTCAACCGCCTCCCTTCCCTATATTAAAATAATGCACCTCCCCAATTTTAAATTTACTCTACATACCGTCATGGGAAAGAATGCAAAATTAGCAAGTTATCTATCACCAGCTAAGTCGCGCATACCGAAAACATCTTTGTTTTGACGAAATAAATAAACAAAAAGATCTTGCTCAACAATGAAGACCACAAAAATAAAAGGTCCAGGTATTAACAAACCGTACGATAAACCGGCTCCAAAATATATTCAATAAACATCTTCCAGTTAGTTTGCCCGGATGATTTTTGAGACCTTATGAAGTAATTTTGCTTTCCATTGAGCAAGTCAATTTTTTATTCGTTCACTGTCAAAAATGTACAAGTACTCCAGCTTCCAATTTAGAAATTGAGATTCGAATGGGATCAACTGTAAAAACGTGAAAACATTCCAACGTGTAAAAGAGCACTGCATGAAACCAAAGCAGCCAATATATATTAAGGAACATTAGTCACGTGGGTGAATGCCAATAGCCATTTCCGAATTACACTTCAATTCAAGTGAACAATAATTTGAAGTCGACGGCTGGTGCTAAGAAATACAGCAAATGTATGGAAACTTGGCACCTGACCTCGACATCATGTTATCGTTTGCAGGAACTGAAGCTTAATTCGGAATGGGCCCATTCTCCGGCAGAAAAAAGGGAGACACATTGTTGTTCCCATTTCTCGAGTGAACTCAAACTTGCATGATGTGAAATGAGTCACTCACTAAAACTGCTATCATGCGGCCTTTTTCCGATCCTGGAGAACCGAACAAGCAAAGAAAAACGTAAGTAAGAATTTATTCTGCCTTGTGAGGGGTTTTTTGCCAAATAAATGTAATGTGCAAGACTCAATGTTTGTCAAACTTGAACAGTAAAAGTTGATAAATTTATTTAGCGTGTGACATTGCTTAACTGCAAAATTTCGATCAGTCGAGCATTTTTTTAATTTTTAACAATACTTTCCTTTATTCTAATCTTCGAAGTCAGTTTGACATGACATTTTCTTCTTTTTTCAAGACGCTTGTATGAAGTTCTGCAGCCAAATGAAGCCAAAAGCACGAGCGATCCAAACACGTGGCGAGCACAAAATCTCGTCACAGTCGCAACCGGTGCTTGAATGTTTCGGGTCGCACCCACTACCGCTTCAACACCGTTGCCCATAATACGTTATGTTCAAGCCAAACCATGAAAGGTGAGTTTTTCTAAAGACTTGAAATAATTGAGGCTTAGTTGTCGGGGAAAAATGATTAACTTTAAAAGGAAATATTCGACCATTTACTTGAGGATTCGTTCTGGATTTCACTTCCGAGCTTTGTTAGTACTAGGCCGGTTCACACTAGAGACCGTAAGTGCACTTGAAGTACACTTGAGACATACTTGGAGTTTGAACGGCAAAAGTTGCAACGTTGAAATGCACTTGGGTCGTCCTTAGTTGCTATTTACTTCAAAGAAGCCGAAGTGCACTTCAAGTGCAGTTGAAACTACACTTGAGGAACTTGTTGAGGGCGCACTTAGACTGCACTTAACTAATCAGGAAAAAGAAAATCAACCATGCGCCAAACAGCAGACGCTTGTTTGTCTCACGTGAAATTAAAGTTGATTGAAGCTTTATTACTTTTATTGCAAAGTGCAGACGAAGTGAATTGTGTTTCTCCGTGTGTGATCGGGATTTTTTTCAAGTCGGTCTCAATTCAATCTCAAGTGCACTTTGATGAAAGCGCACTTGACGTGCACCTGGGACGCTAGTGAGAACCGGCCTATAATAATTGTGACAATTTGTAACACTTGTCGTACCATTTTAGGGCGTGTTTATATGGAGGTTGCCGGGCTGGCCCGGTTGGCGGGACGGATTTTTTCGAGTGTTTACATGTAAAAATCTTACCTCGCCAACCGCGATGGAACCACCATGACTGATGATGCATGCCTTGCAGAGACCGCATTTATTTTGGTCAGCAAAACTCTCGTGGGCATGCGCAGCTGAATACGTTTCCCCCCGGCAGCCGGGATGAACCGTTTATATGCAAAGCCGGGCTGGCGTGTTGCCATAATGTCTGGCCCGGTTTGCCGCCCGGCAGCTTCCTAGCGGGATCCCGTCCCGCCTTCTCGTGTTTACAAAACCATACTTTTATATGAGAAATAGGCATACGGTGATATCTCGCCTAGGCGGGCCAGCCCGCCTCCACATAAACAGGCCCTTAAAGAAGAATACTGACATTTTTAAAAAAGGAACGTCGAGTATTTGATAAGCAAAACGTTTTTAAAACCGTCGAATTGTGCAAGTAATTTGTAGAAACGTTGCAAGACACGATATTCTGTGTTAAAATTGTATAAAT
Source organism: Bergia puertoricense (assembly GCA_026167885.1). NCBI lineage: Eukaryota > Metazoa > Cnidaria > Anthozoa > Zoantharia > Parazoanthidae > Bergia > Bergia puertoricense. The sequence continues at coordinate 16,216 of JANSTQ010183752.1, forward strand.
TTTGTAAAAATAACTTGAATTGCATGCGAATTCGCACGTGTGTTTATTACGAAACTTTGCAATTGTGACTCCTAGAGATTTCTGGACGTTTTTAAAGAATAAAATGTCATGCAAGTATTGGATATGAATAATCAATTGTTGAGCAAAACTGGTTTTTAAAGCGCTGAATTGAGTGAGAAGTTTATTCGACATTCCGTTCTGAAATTGTTTCGAGCTTTTAATAATAATTGCCACCGCGTTTTCGCCCATGTCTAGTAAAACTTCAACCCTAATATAAAATGAACTGTTGTATGTTAATTGCTCACAGATGTTTTTCAAATTTTTCCACAGAATGTCTCAAGCAGTTCCAATCCCGCATCGACATCGTTACAGCCAGAAAGAGAAATCTGTAAGGTCGGTGCCTTCACCAACAAAGAAATAACAAGGCAAGACAATCGACAGTTTGTTGCTAAAACCGTAAGTTTTGAAATTTATTTTTAATTGTGTGTAAAATTTTATTTGAGGTAAACAGCGCAGACAGAATTAAATGTGAATCAATGTTATCCCGAAATATTGCGAGTATGAAAAAATTCCTTCGTAATTTTTAAGATGATAATCAAATTGAGATGTCGGGAGAGGTCACTTGAGTCACCATACCCTTTAAAGATCAGAAATCTGCCGATATTGTTAAGTCACAGTTGAAGAACCTTAGTGTGAAGCTCAAGACAACTATCCAACCTGCTAGATGCTAGATCAACTGAAGAAGGAGGAAGGAAGGAAGAAGAGATGGAAATTGAAAAGAGATCGGAAGAGTGTAGTGGAGGAGAAGAAAAAGAAAAAAGGTTGCAACAGTGTACAGGAGGAGCAGAAACGGAAGAAAGGTTGGGACTCTGGCGGAGGGACAGAAAGCACGAACATTGAGACTTATGGTTACGGAGCACAAGCACTGTGCAAAGAGGCAGAGACTCTGAAAAAACTTGCGAACTTTGAAGAGAGAATGAGTAAACTGAAGCTGATCTCATAACTACTGTATGTAATTGGTTTTCCTTTTCAGTGTTTGCAAAAGTATTTGTTAAAGTTTTAGTTATTTTCTATCAAGTTAAAACTTTTAATAACTGAATATCGTTGTGGCCTTCTTTAATATTACATTTGTTATTGCATCTTGATGTAATGTAGGTTGTCAAACCCAGGGAAAGATTTGAACTCATAAATCGTTGGCGTTGAAGGTCTAGGATGGCAATTTATCATGTCTGTCATTTGAAATCTGATGGAAAATTAAACTTGAATTTTTGTAATGTGGACACTGATGACAGAGCAAGTAGATTTCCTGTTTTAGTCCAATTAGCAAAGTGAAACAAACTAATTTGGACTTAGATTATTCAATAAACTGGTTCAAACGAAATGAATGTGCGTGCTGGTTAATGTATGATTTTGTCGCTGAATTTCTTCCACTTTTGAAGAGTTTGTCTTGGTGAATGACGCACGGAAAACAATGTAGGTATCAATTCTTAAGAAATCGTTGAAAAACAACGGCGACCCCTTCAGATTAATTGAACATAAAAGGAAATGGACGAACAGCTAAATTTGGTAATTGTTTGTTATTTTGCGGCCTTTGAAATACCGCTTATTTGGCTATCTTTGTTTTCAAAACTTACAGCGCGCGAAGTTGTGTAAGGTTCCTCTTGAATGCCTTAACATCAACATGATCAATGGTTTTGCGAAAGGACGCTAATTTTGCTTCTTTCTGTTTTCAATCTTGCCGTGCTCTTGTTAGCCATCGGAATCAGAGCTGTCGCAACACTAGATTTGCTGCAAGTCGACTCACAGATAATTTTTATCACCACTGATCGATCTAAGGAAAACAATACGTAAGAAAAAATTCTGCTAGTCAACTTGTGGCAAGTCTATCGCAGCACTTAAGTAACTCCGCGCATTTCATCTTTCTTTAACGTCAGGTTGAATGCCTGTCTAATTTAGATTACAACAGTTTGCGATGTTCTCGTTAAGTTCGAGTCAATCGAAAACTTGAGTCTTTAAAATGCAATAGGTTTAACCTGAACAAAATCTGATTTAATACCGCGCAACTACTCAGCTTTTAAATTATTCACGCGGACAACGTACAAAACGTTCGATGGCACAACTCGGTATATTTCTCATTTCAAAATGTGACAATTTTCAGTGATTTGGCGTTTTCATCTTTCAAACAAGAGGCGAATATGCGCTTCCCAATTATGAAATTAATTCATCAACAAAAATGAAAACATATTCCAGCAGCAAACTAATTATACAACAGGCCCGTAGCCAGGAATTTTCGTGTGGGGGTCCTTGCCGACATTATAGCGAACTCGGGGGTATAATTTTTTGGAGGGAAATTTTTCCATTAACACCCGAGATTGTATTTACCATGTAGATTACAGAGTGTTTTACAGGTTAAGTATAAACATTTATTGGAAAGAAATTATTATTTCTTATAGTAAACTTTATTCAACTGAGCGGACTGCCTCGGTCCTTCATGGACGTACCGGGGGTGAGGGGAGGGGGGGGGAGGGGGAGGGTGCACCACGCGCATCTCCCCCTCCCTGCCTACGGGCCTGTACAATAACCGCAAAAATTAAGAGCGCGTTCGTAGAACTTGGCAGTGAATTTATAAAAGCTTCTAAAGTGTCCCGACATTGGCTTATGTGTATTAGTTTGATATCTTCGAAGGTTATAAATTTTTTGTTTGGGGGACCAAACCAGAGAGAATCTGAATAAAGAGGAGCATATCCCCTGGAGGTTTTGGGTCCGGGGGAAACAAATCCGCTGTTACATTAGGTTCGATCCCCGGTCTGTGTAAATGTGTTCCCCTCAGTAAATTAATTGGCTTTACTTTTACCAAAGTTTAGACCTTTTTTTTAGAGCGAAGAATAGAATCTTAGGCCTGTTTCATACGTCGTGCTACAGTCGAATTTAATTCAGCCGAACTTAATTGAAGCCGTTAAACTTTGCAGCAAATGTTCATCTTAA
>JANSTQ010183863.1:6547-19197 GCA_026167885.1 Bergia puertoricense
GGTCATGATCGAACCTAGGCCGGACCATGTATTTTTACTGAAGCAATTATTTTTATTCATTAAATATTTTTCTCCTTTTGACCAACCAACAGTTCCATTTTCGATAAAATAAAGTCAAATAAAATACAAAAGAGGACTGGTATGAGGTTCAAAACTATGAAATTTGCGAGCGCTTTTTTCAATTTGGTTATCGACACGTCCTATTAAACGCTATTTCACATTTTTATCAGCGAATCTTGGCTCAATTTGCTACAGTGCCAAAATTCACGTTTTCTTCAATGTTAATCGTCCAGGGTGGTATGATCGAGACTCGGGATCGCTGTCAGGGTAGAGTGAACGCTTCCTTTTTAATACTGTGCTCCGAGTGTGGTTATTAGTACAACCTATTAAACGCTAATAATCTTTTTGTCTCTTCTGAACTTTTTATTCAGCGATTTTTGGATTAATTTCCCTTTACTTTAGCTTAATTTCTGTCTTTAAGAGCTTTGTTCCGATTGGATCTATAAACCGCGAAATGTTTCAGTATTATTCAGCGCGCGATCGCGAAGCCTGGAACTATGCACGAAAGCGAGACAGTTTGTCGAGATCATACGTACATTCGACCCAAACAAACCCCAAATCTTGGCATTGTGAGTGAGACCACAGGGAGACCGTCTGAAATATGTCGTTGCTCGCTTCGCTTGCAGAAATAAAAATAAACATTAATAATAATAATAATAAGAAGAAGAAGAAGAAGAAGAAGAAAAAGAAAAAGAAAAAGAAAAAGAAGAAGAATTTTTTACCCATACAGCCTACTCACTCGTGAGTACTTTTCAGAAGGGCCCTGCTCAAACTAATTCACACAATTCTTTTCTCTCTTATAATACGGACACCGCTTAAGTCCAAAGGCAGGTCATGATCTTGTTTTCAACACAACAAACATCAAAAATGAAGATATTTTGGTGTCATGCAAACGAAATATAAAAAGTGTTCTCAAAGTTTCACATTTGCCCTCAGCTCTGCCTCGGGCAAATCTTCACATTTCGGACATTCGGCAACCTCGGGCCTGTATAGCTTGATACAAAAATCGTAGACTAAATGAATAAATAAAATTAAATACAATTATATTTGAAAGTATTTTTCTCTAATGAGTCGGTGGCGCAGTGGTCGAGAGATTAGCGTGTCTGACTCGTAATCCGAAGGTTGTGAGTGAACACTGTCAGTGTATCCTTGAGATAAGCGCTTTACTCGACCTGCTTCAGTTCACTCATGAGCAGCTGTATAAATTTATAAATGTATAAATACTTATGTATAAATGAGTACTGGCATAGCGCCCTTCCCTCCTTTGCGTTAGTAGTTAATGAAAAGGAACACTCGGGTAGCCTTCGACTGCGGTATTCTCTAATTCTCTAATACTATGTATTAGTATCGAAACATAAATGGTTCAGGAACAAACCCTAAAACAGAAAGTTTTAACAAGTAAGCCGTTTAACACATTTTAAAAAAATCTCTGGTTAAAATGATCATTTTATCAACATAAAAATAGATATAATAACGAATATTTCTAGGTTGTGAACCCTTATTTTCTGCTTAGAAATAATTTAAGAATAGCGTCATGAGTTAAAGCCGGAACCAGACTGATCAGACTCATAGTATTAAACAGTTTTCAAGCATTTTACAACTGAGCTCCTTAGTTCTCCTTGTCCTGAACCGTCATCGCTAGTTTCAGAAGAAGACCTATATTTTTGGAAACTCGATAAACTAAGGGCAAAGTACACGGTCGTTAAAAATTGTTTTGGACGTGCCCCTGAAAAAAAAAACCCGTGCATATTTGTGCTCCGTGCGTGTTATCCCGCGATCGCGCGAGTAATGCACTGATGTATTTTAGTCTGCGTGACCTCTGCTGGAATTGTGACACTATTTTAGCCTTTTAACTTGCAAATATAAGCAAAACTTAGTCATAGACAAACTTTACATAATTACACCCAGTTGTAGAGCACGCGAGCAGTCGTAAACTAATCGTCATGCTATCAGATAAGATACTGTTGCAGTGTTTGTGCTATTTTGAGCAAAACACTTAGATTTAAACCAAAAAGGAAACAATTTTACAAGAAAAATGATACAGCTTGACAACTTAGTACTGGCATTATCAAAATACCCTAATATCTTTGCTTGTTAAAGCATCAAAGTCGCTTTTAATTTAAATAGTTTTTAATCCCAGATAATCACGTCGTGCGATGCAAAAGATCGTTTGGATTGATAAGAGCCGGCACCAGATCTTTGTACGCTAACACCCAAAAAGACTCGACCAGCGTCGCAGTGCTTGCACGAGCACTTTATAGCACTTATGTTAATCATGTATGCAAATCGGATACAAGACGAAAAGAAAATTCATCATATATCTATCTGGGTCAGTAATGAATTTTAAAATGCTTGGTGTTAAAGTGTTTAGGAGGTGACTTTCTCTTCGGGCCAACAGTTCAAGTCACAGAAAAGTGCAATTGTCACACGCTGGTAATTACAACTATTCATGTTGTTCTATATATTATGGAAAACATAATAAGAAGTTTTCTCACCAAACTGATAATCAACTGGTTGACGAATCTCTTCACAACTCTGTCACAACAAACCAGCGTGTTGCATGTTTGATGTCCTCCTTTCGAAGGCCGTTCGCTTTGGATTTTCGCGTTAGTCGAGTTTAGCAGTGTCGGAAACCAACTTGTTACAGCACATTAACCCTCCCGCTCGTTCTTATGTATTGCCGTGATGGGGGCAATAACAAACAGCTTTATCTTATCGCAAAAACCATAGAGTTTCTTCAAGTAGCGCTTGCTCAAAGCCGTGATGAGACGGTGTGAAAAGACAGACAGCACTAAACTGTTTGGCGAGGTGCTTGACCATGCGACCCTGAGGCAAGCTTCACTGTTAGCACGTCACATCCAACCTGTCACTACCGTAGAAATGCAAATAGACCATCCTCGCAAATATTTCTCGATAGCACTTAAGAAAACAAGAGATTGTGTTTCAAACACCCGGATATCGAGCTATCATGTCTTTTTTGTTTCGAAATATTTCTTCAGAAGGCACTGGTAACACAGGGAAAGAAAATTAAAACGCCTTCGAAGGCCAACCTTGTTGCGGTTTGAAAATAAAAGGCAAAAGTGGAGGAAACTAATTTTAAGAGCTTTTAGTTTTACTGCACTCTGCAGAAAAAGCGTTACTTTGAGAAAAACTGATTCAGTTTCTGTAATTATGAGATAAAGATAGCTAAACATTATAGTTTCAACCTTGGAAAATATTAGAACTTTCTATTGCGTGCGTGCTCTTCGCAGTTTTGGAGCTTCGATACCCCGCACCATGGTTACGACTTAAATTAAAAACCGAAAACTTGAAGAGTTTACTCTTCAGTTGGGGTCATCTTTCGAAAGTTGATTTAAATGGGCGGAATGTCCTCCAAAATAACTGAAAAAAACAAAAGAAAGAAAAGCCTTCACTAGGTTCACATTACATCATACACACTACGTGACATGTAAATGATAAATACCTGTCCGATGACATAGTCTATATATGTGTGTGTGTTTCCAGCACGGAAATAAAAGTGATGTTTCACTTTCAAACACAAAATAAATTTCTAAAAAAATTTTATAACGTCCTGTCTGGGAGTACAAAAAGTGAAAACTGAAAAAACCAGATGCCAATGGAGGTCGGTACTATTCAGTTTACCAACTACATCAGTCCGTTTTACTTTCGTCGCACTTTCCAAGGTGTAAAAAAACAGCATATTTTGTACCTTACGGACAGCATCCATCTTCGCTATCTTCTGATGTCATCTTGGTCCACTGGTATATATTTCACTTGAAGGGGCGAGTTCACGGTATAATTGCGCAATATTTCCATTGTTCGAAAAAAGGCAAAAATATCTTCAGCTACAAGTATTTCACGCACAATTTGCATATACGAAACAGATGACTTAATTTCGAGGTCGATTGAGGGCTGAAAATGATGGCAGTTTATAATTCAGCGGGGAAGAGAGTAAGTGATTTAGTTCCTGAATTTTAGAATTGTATTTGCAAAGTATCGCTGCCTGCCCGCAGATTCTTTTTAAATTATTTACTGCCCTCTGCTTCAACCGAATGGTTTTTTAAAACTTAGAAGTTGTGTTATCAAGTGCACGAGTATCGAGTATGACAGACATAAATACCCTTCGGCGTTCATGATTGTGTGTTTTGTTTGAATTGATGACCATGCAAACTTGACGAAGTCGAAAAACGCAAATTGTTTTTGGTAAACAGGCGATAGCAACACATTGGGTACATCCAGATATGTGAACTGAGTTAGATGTTTTGGACACTGCCTTTGAACGTATTCAGACACAGTTCCATAAAAAATATTGATCAAGAACACTTTTGAGAACATTTGAGGCTGAGAACCTGAAACATTACAAGCATTCAACCTTCAGACGTTGTTATAAAATACAGTGTAGGTCGCATTTCAAGATGACTGCGAGCGAAGAATTCAAATTCCAGAAACAGGCGACTAAATCAGTTTGTTGAACAGAACTATCAACTTTTAACTACACATATATATATATATATATATATACATTCATACATACAAACATTCATACATGCATACATACATAGACACACACCTACATACATTCATACGTACATACATACATACATACAATAACATACATACATTCATACATACATACATACATACATACAATAGCATACATGCATACATACATTCATACATACATACATACAATAACATACATACATTCATACATACATACATACATCACACATACATACACACATACATACACACGCACACATACATACATACATACATACATACATACACGCATACATACATTCATACATATACACATACATACATACATGAACTTTATTTCAACTCGAATTTAAAGCAGTGCTATATAATTACTTACTAAAACTATTCTAAAACTACAACTTAAACAAATATTAGATAACAGTACAAAAATACTAAAAAAGATACTGGAAAGGTAATCCTTCAGTTGTTACACGCAAAAATCTTCTGTCTCTAAGCCAAGGATTTTCTTTTTAAAGTCATTAATATTAAAGAGTGTCTGCAATGCGGGTACCGTACACAGTTCACGGGAAGTAAAACTGGCAATTCACGAATCACGCCGGGAAATTATTGGTAAGGTCTATTGATATTGATTATGGGTACGTATTGATTTTGATTTTTCACGAAAAAAACACACCAGTTAGGAACCCTATTCACGAATCTCGAAAAGTATATTTTGTATTTCACGAAGCACGACAAACCTTTCATTAACGAATCACTGGATATAGTCTCTCATTTTAGAGATCACGAAAAAAAAAACAAGCATTAACGGTTCACGGACAACCCCCTTACAGACCTTCATTAAATTGATTACAGTTTCTTAGAATGTCTGAAAGGGAATTCCATAGCCTGACGGATAAATAGCTATAAAATGAATTCCATAAGTAGTAGTTAGTGGCTCGGGAAGAGAAAGAATGTGCCTTCCGCGAAGGTTATAACTTACCGGCAGAGCCGAGAGTAAACATGCTTTTCATGTAGTTAGTAATTTCTTTTTAAAAAAGAGACTTGAACTATAAAATTAGCATACTTTGCAAGTGTCTGTTACAAGAAGTGTAGTTGACTGTAGCTGGCTGTAGGAAGAACTGTAATATCTTTTAAAATATAAATCTGTGTCAAAAGTACGAGAAAGAAATCTATCTCTAGAGTGATTTCAAAGTCATAAAATTAGATCTGGAAAAACATGCATTTTCAAGACTTGCAAGACCTGGAAAAAAATTTCAGGTACGGTGACAAAAGAAAACTGGTCCAACACCCCCTCCCCCTCAAGTTTAATTTCTTACGGGTCCGGGTATAGACGAGACACAGCGTCAGCCAGCCAACCAGAACACATGTGGCGATCCAGGGGTGGCTGACTGGCAGGTTGAAACCCATTGATCATGAGTACCCACAAGGCAGATATTTCTCCAGTAGATAATGGGGAGAAAAAGTGTTTACTATGTTTTACTTGAACAGTTTCTAACAGTTTTCGAAGTACTCCATTTCTATTGACACGTACCCCGTACCGTGCATGTCGCGCAATCGAGATTCTGAAACAGTTAAGATGGACCACAAAATCCACTTCACTGTCGATTGATTGTTTCAAGGTCGATGCCAACGATTGTTACTATAAATTTCATCAAATGTTGTTACTGCTTTTGTCGTTTTGATGTGGAAACTTTTCAGTCTTGATGTAGTTAATACATGTAAAAGATAACATTTCTGCAGTTTCAATGACTTTTGGTGAATTATCACTTAAATTTTTGGACTTTAAGAAAAAACTTCCTGACTAACGATCCAACTATTTTCTTTTTTTCATTTTTGCCTAATAACTCAGATACATATTCACACAAACCTGCAACTCTGGTCAACAAAATTTTAAATTAGTTTTTTTTTATTATCTGCAGGAATAAAGCGACATTTCTGCATGACGGTAGACACAAGCTTTCGTTTATCAGCTGCATTTTGGCTGCAGCTATCAGTTGTCAGTTAGCGTTTTGGATCAATAACCGCTGATAGCAAATACACCCAAACCGTGCAGCACACTTCTCAAGGGTTCGAATCCCGCCGGGGTAAGACAATTTTTCTCTTTCCCCGTGTGTGGCCCATTTCCTTTCTAGAGCTATCATTCAGAAGGTGTTGCTTGGAATAGCACATTTAAATCACTATATGCCTATATCTGTTTGTTAGTGGTGAGCTGCCTAACCTTACTAATTATCCTAGCCTGTGAACAGGTTATCCGGCGAGAAAACGGAGAAGAAGTGCTGGCCAGAGAGCCTGCTCAATTAATGATGATTTATGTCACAACTCATAGCATCAATTTCGGGCGGCGCACCTTGTGAGACTTTGATATACCATCAATTCTTTGAACCACAGAAATAATAGCACTTATCTTAAGTACAGTTTCAGTTGCAATTACAAATTCAGAGAGAAACTGGCCAGTTACATCGCCGCCAAGTACGGTCAAGTACTCGCCCTTCAATCTGGGGTCGAATTCAGAGCGGGAATAACCATGCACTCGTTCATGCTTCTCTCAATATAAGTTCAAGTTTTGTGGTGTTTAAAGTATGGAACTTAGTTTATAAGGTGTCATTTCAAGTTATTATTGCGCTTGTAGATTATTTATTGCTTAATTTGTAAAGAACTAAAAACTAATTCAAAACTAATTGAATATCTGCTGTCTCCACTTCATTATAACGCAGAAGACGTGGCGCCAGTAAGGCACTCAAGGGATAAAAAACGAAACGCGCATTGTAAGCCACCGCCATCAAGTCGATTGGTCGGGTGGCATGGACTTCGCTCACTGTGTATCTACATTTTCATCTTGAAGAAGAACTAAAAATCGGAAGAGTTGCTGCATACTCGGTAGCCACTTGGCATTGAGTTTCTTTCAATTTTTTTCTCCTTAGTTTTGGCCTTGTCAAAAGTTTCAGAGGCAAACCGCAAGAACTATTAACCGCAGGCGCATATGTTATTCAGTTGTCCTGATGATTACCAGAAGAACTCAAAATCAAATAAAACCGAGTATCTTTGATAGGCATACCAAAGGGGAAAAATTGGAGAGTTTATGTTGAATTCATCTGTTACCAGTCTTACATTCACAATAGAACTACACTGGAAAAAACTGTTGAATCATTTTTCAAAGTCCAGAATCAACCAAACAAACGTGTGCGAAAACAAAACAGTACAATAATGTCAGCATACAGAAAAGAGGGAGTACAGAGAAAGAACACTTCGTCAACAAATAAAATGACTTCAGCAACAAATTTAGATGTTACTAAAAACATGAACTGACGGCCATGTTGCCTTATATTGAAGCCCAGGAGAAAACTTTATGCAATCCGCACGTGTTCAGCATCAAAACTCTAGTATTACTATCAGAATCTTGTGAAAGCTCTGCGTGGATTAGTTCTCAAGTGTGAGGCCTCACTCAGTATTATGAAAGTGTCAGCGATACCACTGGTCGGTTCGCCGTTTGCCTTTTTAGCTCTATAACAATATTTTTTGCCATTGCCATTGGCCATTTTAAAATGAGTAAACAACATGATAGGACAGGGAGAAAACGTACTTCTATAAAAGTAGTGTTACTTAGATGTTTGGTAAAATTTGCCGATTACCTGCCACAAATAGTGCGGCTTATTAGCTCTTGCTTTCGCTTTTTAAAACCTGTTAGACAGCTATTTTGCGTTTGAAAATTTCTATTTTTATTTTCACATCCGTGAATTGGCTCCAAGTAAAATGACATACGAAGCATTCTAAATTGAACTGTATTTCTTATCGAGAAGATGGCAAGGACAAGAACGTGGCACAGTATATGAAAATGACAAACACACCAAAAACCTGAAAAAAGGGTTAAAACTACGGTTTTCTATCTCTGCTCAGATCTTAATCACAACCTAATGTCGTAATGAATATTACAAGTTTACGTATTCTTCCATTTTATAAAGAATCTATTTGTGAAGCTACTTAACGTGTCCGGCTTGGTCACGAGTTATGGTTGAACTTCTTGGCGGAATTGGTTTTCAAGGTATCCAAAAATCATTTTATAGAATTCGGGAAGAAGATAAGTTCCTAAACTATCAGCTTTAAAATTAATTCAGTTGGCAGCGGTGACCCATTTCAAAAAAGGACAAATTGACGCAACTGTTTACATGTTTGCAATACCAGCAAAGCATGTCTTTGGCTTGCCGAAATCAACATCAACATTTTACGAGTAATCCAATCTGACAGTTTTCAACTGTTAGATTAAAATACCGATATGACTTTATGCTCCTTGACATAAATTTGTTAGAAGTGACAATTACAGTCGCATGCAAGCGAGACAAATACGCTTTAACATTTAATACTGGAGACGACACCAGACGAAATGTCCAACACTTTATACATATATAGGGTCGAGCTAATGCAGAAATCTTTTCTTCACAGTATATTTAGCTCTATATTTTTGTCTTGCCAGTCACAATTTTAGAATTGCTTAAGTAATATGACTTTACCAGCTGAAATTATGTTAATAAATGCGCCGTGTAAACAGTTTCACTGAGTATTTTTCACATCATCATACAACCGTGTATATGCACTTACTAAACTGTATATAGTGTTGCACGACAACATAATACGGTGGAAGCACTTTTTTTAAAAAAAAATAATAATAATAACGGAATATCATAAATGACGTAAGACGTAGTAGGGTTTGAGTTTTTAAGCCTTTTCACAGTTGTTTTGAACTGGAATTGTTTATGGAACTTATTCTCGGCAACAAGGAAATTTATGACACTTGAAAAAGAGGCACGCAAGCTATGCATCGCTCACCAAACCAGGATGTGATGTATGGTTATTTGTATGGTCCGATGCGCAAATAAGCACTGAAAACCTATTGCCAAAATTTGTTGCCAGTTAAATAATTTCTAGTGAGTAAATATTGAATGAAATTCCCATACTAACGTGTTATGATATATTGATATTAATATCTTTACCACCAAGACTACATGGTGTAATGCGACTGATGTCTAATGATTTCTAAGCCAATATCTCAACGGCTTAACTTGATCAGTACAAGTTATTTCGCAATGTTTGTTCTAATTCAGTTCTTATAAACAAACTAACACCCTTACCTCCTGGGTTCACGACAACCGCCCAGTACAGAGATGTTGACAAAACTCACTCCGCTGTCTTTACAATCTAGGAATCGTAAATTCCCGTTTCTTTCCTAGAACCTTGGAGATATTAACAGTTGAGAAGAATTTACCTTCTGGCTGATAGTCATCTAAATTCAAATGAGCTGGTCAAAAGCCAATGACTTTGTAATTACAACTCGGAAACCCTTACCATAATTCACGCTGTAGATGCACTGTTGTTGCTTTGCTATCCCCAAAGGAAATTGGCATGTGGTACGAGAGATGCAGTGAACACTACTTGCAGACCAACTCAACGCTATAATTATAATTGTTTCATGCAATGTTATTGTTGTTAAAACAAGAAAATGAAGACTGGAATTACACCTATCATCAGATTAAATGGCGTGGTGAATACTACTTAAGAAACTTTTATGTTTTTGATAGAATTTAAACATTGTATTCTTGATCACAAATTAATGAAGAGCAAGCGATGGCACACACACGGTCGAACTCGATGGAGCGGTTCACTAAGTGACAGATTGTAGAGAAAAGTGAACTAAACGGGTTTAATACCTTAGTTTTCAATAAATGTCACTTTACTCGCCTGATTGGCTGATTGTGTAACTAATGATTTTCTCTTTCTATCAGCTGAGAAAGGAGGTGATTAAACCATTGTAAAGAAGAAATCTTTGCGGCGCCATTTTTACACCATCGAGAGACAAAGTCAGAGACGAGTTCTTCAATTTTCGCGAATTTCTGACAAATAATATCGCATCTGCGAAAAGCTTCACTCAAATACTCCTGAGAATATGCACTATTGAATTTCATGGTGACCCACGTCAAAACACGTACTTAGTTTGGATATGATATAAATATTTAAAAAGGAATTGCAAATGAGAATTAAACATGTTAGTCTAAACACGACAACAGACTTCGACCAAAACTACCTCGGACAACCTCTCAAGGACATCACTAGATGTTGTCAGATACATTGTTTGATTTTAAAACTATTTTTCCAGTCTATGAAGCTTTAGCTTAAAAAACAGAAAATAAAGCACAGATGTCAGAGGAGTTGAGTGGAGTAAAATGTCTTCTTATTTTCAACTTAATGATGAGTTATCTGTAAAAAACAACCAAAATTCTTTGGATTCCGTCATGTTTGTACCAAGCCATAGATTATTAAACAATTTAATTTTGAAAATATTGCAGAAATCAGGCTATCAAGTCCAGAACAAAAGCCCAGGCCGTCTGATTACGCAAGTAAGTTACTAATGACTGCTATAAAACAATTTATTTTCCTAGATTGCAAAACAAGTTACATTATACATCCGAATTAGTTGATTTTCACAATAATCGTAAGATTCGGTTTTGGCAGTTGCCAGCGCGAACATAAAACAAGTTTTTTTCTACTGAACTAAAATCAGTTAACAAATCAGGCCAGACTTTCACTGGGCCAGGATGCCAGAGCGGACTCACACACGGAAGCTTCCTAATTTTTAGGTAAATACAATTTGCAGGAGTATTTATACAATTATAGGTTAGATGTATATGGTCGATCAAATAGAAACGTTTCTAATGAGCCGCCAAGATCAGAAAATGATTTTTCTCAAGAGTCCATATTCCGAATGCTAGCTCGATTGAAATTATTTCTCGTTCCCCTTACATGCATGCACGCTGAGCAGAACCATAACTGATACTGAACTGCATTTTTCAAAAAGTTTAGTCATGCGACACTTGTTGTTTCACAAGAACCTGTTAATGACAGTTGTCGTAGCGTCAAAGGCCAACACCTCGGGTTGACACCAAGGTCATGTCCACAACACGTAAACGTTTCATTTGAAAAAGCTGATTTCGAAATCGTATCCATATGGACAGGTATCGTTTTCACATGAAAACATAGATATCATCAGCTTTGCTTCCAGAAGAAAACAACCTAGGACCCTCAATACCGTGAGTGACGTCAAAGTTCTAAAAAAAAGTTCAGTACAAGTGCACGAAAACAGCGTTTTCAAAGTTCCAGTTTGGACAGCGTTTCCGAAAAGTTTCGTTTTGAGTAAAATATATAGAGTATTAGAGAACCAGAAGTTACCAACGGTAATGAACTGCTACTGACGAGAGTGAACATGTCAGAAAGCGAATAATAAAATTTCATGTTACACAGGTTATTATGTAGCCTGTGTTGTTCATTACATAGTTACTCTTAGTGAAATTTTCTCTGAGACCTTCTCCTCAGAGTCTCAAAGGGTGAGTTGCTCAATTCTCAATACTTGTCTTGGATTGTTGGACTTTATCCTAGGCATTTTCGAATGTCCCAATTCCTAAAACTACATGTACTGGTATTAGTATATAATGGTACTGTTGAGTCGGAAAAGACATCGATGAACCTGATGGGGGTCAAAGGGTT
Organism: Bergia puertoricense; assembly: GCA_026167885.1. Lineage (NCBI taxonomy): Eukaryota > Metazoa > Cnidaria > Anthozoa > Zoantharia > Parazoanthidae > Bergia > Bergia puertoricense. Next base: position 18,641 of record JANSTQ010183863.1, read on the forward strand.
AAAAAAATTGTGAAGGGCAAGATTTCCATATGTCAAATGTTTTTTCTTTTTCTTTCTTTTTTTTTTCATTAAAATTTTGTCTTTGTTTGACCAACCAACATTCCCCAACAATTCGATTTTAGCAAATATGAAAACAAAAACAAAAAACCGAAAAGGATTGATATGAAGTTCAAACATGCAAAATTTATCAGCGCTTTCCAGTTTCAACTGAACTTTTACTGTGCTTAAGAGTTTGGTTATTAGCACAACCTGTGGAACGCTAATACTCTTAAATTGTCTTTATTGACCTTTTTAGTCAGCAATTAATTAATATGCCGCAGTGTCACAATTCACAATTTCTTTGATAATGATCGTATATCGGGTCGTATGAACAAGCCATGGCCGGACCACTTTACTTATGCTTAAAGCAATTCGTTTTTAGTCATTATTTCTATATTGAGTTCGATTTTAGATAAAATGAAGTTAATTAAACCCAGAAAGAGGATTGTTATGACGTTCAAAAGCAATTCGAGTTTCCGGCCGGGTTTCAACTGTCTTAGTTGAACTGAACCGGAGAT
>JANSTQ010184085.1:1648-13263 GCA_026167885.1 Bergia puertoricense
TTTTACCTGTATTGATAAAAAAATGTTGGATAATGTAAAGAAAATGCAGTAACAAAAGCAACAATTGTTATAAAACTGAAAACCCGAAAATCCCGCCAAAACTTGCCACACATCATTGCCAGTTTTCCCACCAGTGGGAATATTGACTTGACGTACACCACTGTACTGAGAACTAGAGAATTGACTTTTTGCACATGTTGTTATTGTATGTAAAACTGCAGATGCCTGATGGTGAATGCTTTGCTTGAAGAATGAAGCAATTTAAACCAAGAATTCAATTAACAGCTTTATTCATTATGGAGTTAAAAATCAACATGAAATGAAAGCTGATGCTGGTTTGTTAGTAGCTTGAAAGAGGAGACAGACTTGTATTTTCCCTGTGGTTGTGTTCAAGAAACTCTTGCTTCAATACCAGACTTGTAAAAGGAAAGAGGAACTTTAAAAATTAAAAACAAATGAGAGTTATCGGCAAACTACCTGAGTACACAACAACTCACAATGCCAATGGATTATTGTAAACACACTGATAAGGTCTGTTTTGTTCTTCTTATTAAAAACACATAATCACATGATTCTTCGTAAAATTAAAGATTAATTCACTTGTGTTTTCAAAGTTTCAGAGTTACACCTTTGGCACAAGCTTTTATTATCTTTCTCCTTTGGCAATTTCATCTGAGTTACTGGCCCCCCTGGATCACCGCTTTTCAAAAGTTACTGGCCCATACTAGCCCCAAGGGGATGAAAAGTGCTTTGGGGCCATTGGACCAGTGTTAATGTAAAGCCCTGACATATTTGTTCTGTCGGCAAATCTTTCTAATTTGTTTAAGCAACACTTCTGTTCCAGAAATCTTTAACATATAATCAACAGTTTCGACATTTCTGTCAGCATTTAGTGATTTAACCTACACCTTTCAAAACCCCTGTAATTTGCATCACTTCTATTTATATCTTGAGATTTATCAAATTTATGTTTTACATGTACACCTCTTCAGCTGCAAATAAAAAGGAACAGATAACCAATTTGGCCATGTTTAAGTATATTTGTATGATGTCAAACACAAGTTAAAACAATAAATTTTATTGCTACATTTTATATTTGAGGAATCAGTTTGAGTTGAAACTGCATAAAGACATGTACTTCTAGTTTAATTTAATTATTGTTATTTTATCAATCAGTTTTCATGCAAGTTCTTTCTCAGAATCTTGTTAGTTTTTGGAATTGTTAGAAAGGAATTAGCAATATATGTGTACTGTAATTTGGAATTGATGGACAAAAGTTTAGTTACATGTAGGTTCAAAAAAAGAGGCCCAGAAATGGAGTCTAACAGTACCTTGCTGATGTCCAGTTTTGGTGGGGAATTATTCTTTGGACAGCCAAAATTAATCAGACCAAGGCAGGGAGGGTGAACTTAACATTAGTTTTGTGTAAAATTGAACTTTTGTCACTGTATACTTTCAAGGTAATAGCCATAGGCATATGAGGTGGGAATCATATCAATTCTCATGCTCATATATGGACCCTGGAACCATGCTTCAGCATATATTAAAAGTAAAGTAAAGTGCTGTATTTATATAGTGCATTTTTTATGTGAATAAGCTCAAATACACTTTACAAAGTATGATATTCTACTTCCCAACATGCTGACCAGTACTCATCTGACTGACCTCGGGAAGGATGGAAGCCGAGTCAACTTTGTTGGAAAGAAGGTCACCGAAATATTTAACCCTTGATGGGGCCAGGGATTGAACCTGGGACCTCATATGTGGCAGTCCGAGATCTAACTTTGCCACCTTTATCGACACTCTGGATAATAAAATCAATTATTTTCCATTGATGCTTGTTTATTGCAAAATCAAGATTTTATTACTTTTACACACCTCATGCCTGCTGCACATATACATAGCATTCCTTCAAAACTGACAGCCATGAGCAAGCTACATGTAGATACTGTGTGCCCAACCACATGTAAAACATCTGACGTATACCCACTAATCCACTATTCATAGGCACTAAAACTTTTCTTTTTGAAATTTACTATCAATATATCGATTAATCATAAGCTATCAAACATAAACTAAAAATCTTCTGCCTTCTTTTAAGTCCTGCTTACTACATACTATAATTTATGACCTCACCCGGAGAATAATTCTCACATACTATATATGATAAATTTAAAGTCGAACTTCAGTAGTCCATACTTACTCAGTTTTAAACCGAAATCCAGGTTAACTACTTCTTTAAACTTGTCCATTTTGGTTACTCGATCATATTTTGATTTCCATAGCAGATTTGTTCTTTCATCCTTCACAGAAGCCATTTTGGTAGCTTACCCCTGCCGGCAAATGATGAATGGACACAAAACTGGTTACCGGTGCGACTTGTAAACTATTCCTCAGACGAGAAAATGGTGCCGTTGTCTGCTCAGACCTAGTAAGTCAAGAAGGTTTGTCCTTTTGGCATGGTAACACGGAACTTAACTTACAAAAATGTTCTGACTTTCAAACAGTTGTTAACGTTGAGTACGTCATTCGATTTCAGATTTTGTGAATGACACGCCACGTAACATGGGAATTTTGCCCACTCATGTGAGCAATTTCACAACACTCAACTAGCCAATTCATAATACTCAGACGCTCCAAATCATGACGCCAATTTTCAAATTGTCTGAAGACGAGAATATATCAGAGAAGTCTGACAAAATTGTTAGTGTAACTCTGTTTGAAATCCGTTCTTGATATACCAGTACTTTGTGTAAGACTTCACGTTTTGATACCACTGTTAGAACTGGGTACTAATGAATAAAACTTACGTTCGAAAAGATGTCTGCGGAGTTTGCAAGTATCGAGAGCTGCTTGGAAAAGCATATTCCTCCGAAGGAATTGGTGGAAGTGAAGAGGATACTTTATGGGAAACCAGTAAGGTACATTTTTAAAGTGACTGAGTTATTTTTGGCTCGGTGCCTTTCCCGGCTTCGGTGTTGTCAGGTTCATGAATCATGTGCATCACGTGCACTTTTTGTCTGCAATCACTGAATGAGGGCCAACTGAGTACGGGGTTACGCAACTGAGTTTCCTTAAAGTGTTTCAGCGATACTGAATAAACACCGTTCAACATGCAGCTAGCTCGAGAAGTTGAATTTTAAGTTTTGACTAACCCTTGGTTACCCTTCTTTCGAACAACCGGGCCCTGATCAGGTACAACTGTGTCAGGGCTCGAAATTAAGAAAAAATGTAAGTCGCATTTTTGCGACTGCTTTCAAAAATTTAGTCGCAAATCCAAAATTTTTAGTCGCAAAAATAATTAACGAGTAAATAATTACGTAAAACACATTCACACTCAATTAACAAAACTGTAATTTTAGTAGTCCAACAGCTTACGTATGATTTGTATTGCTGCCTACGACATAAACATACATAGAAAATGGAGTGTGAGTCATCTCCATTGAAACAGACGATCGATGAAGCCTATATACCATACAATTATTGAATCAATCAAAACTCAAATCGCAACGATCGATGTTGCATGTTGTCCTTAATCTAAACCTTATGGTACACTGAATACAACCTATTTAGTATTTCATTTTGGTAAATAAATATGCTGAGTCTTCCAATTGAAGAGAAAGCATTTGTAGCGGAATTCTAGCATACAACTGGTCAGCATAAAATTCTGCATTGAAATATAACTTGCCAGCCACCAAAAGGCATAGCAAGCTGGAAAGCGACTCATTCCCACAAAAAAGAATGGATACAGCATTGTATAAACAATCTCCATTTGCCGTTGTTCTCAGAGCAACCATAGTTACCCTTTCTTCAACATCTTCAGGAATTAAAGACGTGCTGAGATCGTCAATTGACAGGTGATTGTCGACTCCCCACTTTGTCCCCATGCAAGTCTTTCTAAATTCAGTCTGCTTGCTCGCGAGTAAACCTTTTGCATTTTCAAATCAAGAGTGTAGGATAAAATTCTTGAAATCAATTAGCTCTCACATACTCAATAATTCATAAACAACCACAAGCTCAGTAATGGCATAATCTGTAGCAGCATAGCAGATCCACGTTTCGTCGTGGAGTCCATGTGATCGGTCACGCTTATTTGACTTTACAACAGTGCCCCTGCTAGCCAGGTCCCCTGTCGTCTCTGCCCTGCTTATACAGTGCATTACCACGTTAGAAGCAAAATTGGAAGGACTAGGGTGACTATGTGCCTACAATACTAGATGCTGCACTAGTGGTGCCGTGATTGTCACTCGTACTCTACTGTTGAAGGTAAATATGACCTACAACATGACTTTTCTGAGGAGTATGCAAGTTTAAATCAAAAATTAGATAAGGTACTGTAAGAACTATCATTCCTTTATTAACTTTGGTGAAAGTGGTAACTTGTTTACAAGTTACAAGCTCGCACAAAGGTCATGATTTCTACTTATGTCTACAGTTTTTAAACTTAAAAGTTTGTCATTTGAAAATACATAAAATGAGCAAAATAAGTGGTCAACTCTCCATATTACAGACAGGAATAATTATCTTATGGTTGCACTGGAACAAACAAAGGAGATGTTTCCTTTATAATTCCGCTACAGGCTTTGTGAAAGTTTCAAAAAATATAATATTTCCTGTAAAACCAACACCAATAATAAAATTGTACAGTCAGTTTTTATATTCTTTCTAGATTTATAAAATACTTGCATTTATGTTGAATAACGGTGGCAAAATTTAAAATCTTGACTGTTTTGACTAGTGAAGTTTTATTCTCGGATCGAAGTTGGGGATGTGGATGGAGTTTTGGCTGGTGTCAGTTAAAATTTTTGTTCTTGGATCAAAGCCAAAGCTAGCGTTGGAAGCAGTGGACGGAGTTTGGTCAGTGAAAGCTGAAATATTTTTCATTGGTCGTTACCCATTCAGAACCACAGGGCAAATTCTTAACATTCAAAGTACCCCTATCAGGTACTAAATTGTTTGAAAGAGCATGTAAATACATGTCGTCTCCAAGTTGAAGAATTTGGTCAATGACCAATTTTGTCTGTGACTGGACAGGAATGTTTTTGTTACATAACAAAGAAGAAAGAGCCATGAATGCACATTGCCTTCCTCTCGAAAGCTGACAAAAGCTTTCGGATCCTTGATGAATGCTTCCTTGCAATGAATTTGTTGCATAATGCATATCTGGTCTGGCTTTTCTTCGCTCAAAGAATAAAAATTCACTATCAGCCCTGTCACGTGCACTGACCAAACTGAACTCCATCCTCTGTCCCGAAGCTGGCTTTCTCTGGCTTTCACCAACCAAACTTCACTGCTCCCAACGCTCACTTTGGCTTTGATCTGAGAAAAAAAATTTAACTGACAATGGCCAAAACTCCGTCCACTGCCTCAACTTCGATTTGAGAATGAAATTCACTAGTCTGTCACCGACAATACTCCTCACAATTTCCCCAACACCACGTTTGTTTTTTTCACCGGACCATGTGCTTTTGAAGTTACTTGGAGATAAAAGAAGCTGATTGGCCCAAAGTGAACGAACCAACCATATAAAAAGTACAAAGAAATGATTTATTGCAAGAGAATGAACCAACCATATATGGAAAATGGAAGTAAAGGTGATCTTTCCCCTCACCCGAATAGGATTTGCTGCCTTCGCTAATGCTCGGCAGCATATAAACATAAGTACATGTAAAAAAGAAAGTAATTTAAAAAGGGGATATATTGAGCAAATTACAAAAAAATTGAATGATTCTGGGTCCTTATTGTGCACCAGCCAAAGTAAACCCCAACCCCATACCACCCCCCACCGCGGGATATGTCGGGCTTTGGTGGGGATTTGTAAGCTCATTTGGTGGGGATCTGTAAGTTCTAGTAGTTGGGGCATTTGCATATTTTGTCATTCCTGTCCAAAGCAGTGGGGCATTTGGTAGGGAATTGTTGTACCAGAATCCAAGATGGTGGTCGTTCTTACCACAAAGATGTCTGACATTCTCAATCTTGCATTGTACTTTATTTGTATTTCTGTTTTGTATACAAGTCAACTTTGCTTCAGTCAACACAAGTCAAATGATAATGGGATGGCTTATGTTTGTGTTAATACCTGCACAGTAATAAGCAACAAGATCCTTAGGGGTTACCTGAGCACACTACATGTAAAAAATAGAGCTTCCGAGAGCTTTTCTTTATTAGCTCCTCAATGTGATCATTCCAAGTTAAACTACAGCTAATAGTTACTCCTAGTACCTTAGCGCTTACAAGTAGTATTAGAATTTTGAAAACTAATTAGTTTCACATAATTATGTTCTGGTCATGGCATCATTATGATGTCATAATGACATCATCTTAAAAAAACATGTTTCTCCAAAATTTTATCTTTGTTGTGTTTCTTTCAAATTTTACATTTGAAAACAATTTAAATGCAACCTAATTACAAAAAAGTAGATGTGCAATCATAATATAATAAGAAACAATATGGCTTGAAGTTGTTATTTGCTAACTGAAGGGGTGAGGGAGAGAAGCTTGTGGTAAATTAATTGTTAATTGCAATAAGTTTTAGTTTCTGCATGTGTTTGAATAAAGATGGACAAAAACAACCTTGCATGAACAAAAAGTAACATTTAAAATGCCATCAAGAAATCATCGATGCAACAGTGACATCAATGGTCCACCATCTTGGATCTTATGTAACAACACTATTGCACAGTATAGTGACGTCATAAATTACCCTAATTGATCCGAACTCTTTTTTTGCAATGTATAGAAGTAGTTGACCTTATACAATACATTTATTTCAAGCTGTAAAAACGTAACAAAGCATTATGAGATGGCAAATGAACTAATTTGACAAAAACAACCAATTAGAATGTGGTTGCCATGGCAACATCCCATCCCATAAACAAAAATTAGCCATATGACTAGATTCCTCAATAAATTTGAGGAAAACTCCGAAAACTTGGGCTGTTTATCTTGTATAGTTTTAAAGTTATAAACCTTTATAAAGGTCCAGTGGGCACATTGCACCCCCCGGTCTGAATAGAATAAAATAAAATAGAATAAAAAATAGCAGATGCTGAGGCAAATCCACACTGTAGGTCAAATGTTTATATGCATAAAGTCCCTTTTGTGTACTAAGTCAAATATTGCTCACTTTTCACACTAAGCCCCATTTGCCAGATCAGTCTTAGTAAACAGTTTCACTACCCAGGGTGTCAAATACATCTTTGGTGTCTGGCAGTGGGTAGAGTTTGCCAAGCAATAGATAGTTGATTTACAGCTCTAGACACTTTGAAGTCTCCACATATGCAAATACTCCAATCTTTGGTTACACATACAATTGGCAACACCTGGCAACAACAACTTTCTTCACCACCCCCTGGCTTTCCAGGTCCTGCAACTCCTCCACTTTTTCATGCAAGGCATAGAGAACTGGTCTGGCCTTGCGGAATATATCTTCATGCAATTTTATTTCTGCTTTAAAACCTTTGATGGTGCCCAGTCCCTGGTTAAATACACTCTTGTATCGGTCCAACACATGGAAAATGTTTCGCCTGTTCAGCATGAATCGTTGAAGCCAATTTTGTCCCAGCAATGCCGGGGCCTATTTCTTTCAACTTCATGTACAATCAATGGCAACAACATTTCCTGCTGTTGCTGTTTCCATCAAATTAAATTCACTGCACATGGGAAATTCAATACCATTGTAAGCCTTAATAATTTCATCTTGCTGTGCTGCAGGAGGTGATTGCTAAACTAGTCTTCTGGTTGTACAATTTTTTTAATAGACACTGTTGCTCCTGTGTCCAACTGTGTTTGACAGTCTTGTCCATGAAGTTTAATTGACACTTTATACATGTAGGTGCTTTTCCACCTTTCTCCAGTTTTGTGGTGGTGAAAATGCCAAGTAATTCATGGTTGTCAATGGTTGTCCTGTGACCACTAATTATAATATTCCTCAACACATTTGGTACTGTCCACCACTTGCAGTTGGTAATTAAGTTGATTTTAACATAGTCAACTGCAAAATAAAAGTAGTTGTTATTGTTTGTTGATGATGCTGGAAAGATTTTGGCCTTTTTTTTTGACATGGTGCTTGCACAGATGTGTAAATGCTTTTGCAGTCACACGTAGTCAGTTTTATTCCTTGTAATTTAGTGTTTACACTCGACATAATCACTCCAAATCCTCATTGCCGGTTGTATGTCTTCTGTTTGGGCTCAAACTAGAAAACGCATCTTTTCTAAATGTTGGCCATTGCTGAACAAGCTTTCATTACTTGCTGCATGCTGACCAAATATACAGCATCTCACTGTGTGAATATCAACAACTTCATATATGAATTACATAACACACACACACACATGCGCACCTGACGAAAGAGGACATGCCAGCCCTCTTGAAACAGACCTGTGGTGCAATGAGCAAATCTTAATTCCAACCTTTCCTACCTAATCATTTATATATGTATATATATATACACCCATTTTAAAAAAGGTTGACCAAAAAACCATAAATCATGAAAGATACTATATATACTCGTGTATAAGTCGATCCCATGTTTAAGTCGAACCCCATTTGTGAAGCCAAAATTGACACTTTTTTTAAGAAATTAGGTTATTTCAACTGTTGCAGTATTAAATATTGGTCATTTTGTGTGGTTTGAAACAGCTTAAAAGCCAAGAAAGTCTTCCTCATCTTCGCTGTCGCCAAACAGTTCATGCCATTGTTCAGCAGTGAGGTTATCATCATAGACATCTCCATCTTCTGAATCTGATCTGTCTCTTCTACTTGGGTTGGAGCTCCTTCATCATCCCATAAGTTGCCCTCTGTCCCATCCATTGCATTAGAAATGCCACACTTTTTGAAGGAGCGTGCAACCGTGTCCTGGGAAATATCTTGCCAAGACTCTTTCACCCATTCACAGACTATGACCAGAGATGCAGTTCGCATGCTACCTCCGGCTGTGAATGTCCTCTCCCCATCCATCATCCATTTGATCCATTTCTCTCATAGCCGGTCTTTAAATGGCTTGTTGAGAAAAACATCCAATGGTTGAACAAGGCTCATCAGGCCACCAGGTATGAGGGTGTCAATGGTGTAAAAAGTTTAAAAAATGTCATTTAGTCAGTAAACAGTTTAAAATTTTGGGTTTAGTCAGTAAACAGTAAAAAAAGGACATAGTCAGTTATTTTGACCTATTTTGTATGATTTTCAAGTTTGTAGATACTCCAGCGACCCTAAAACATACAGTTCTACATGTTTTAACCAGGTAAACATATTGATACAGTCTGGTCTGGTACTAATTTTAATATTTTTAAGCCCTCTCGAGACGAAAATGGTCAAAAGGATTTCAGTTTTTTTCATTAATGGCATCAGTAATGAACTTATTTTGTTAAAAAAAACACTCCAATTTAATGTTTGACCATGTTTTGGCACCCTATACGCGGGTCATACGCTAAAAATTCGACGTCTCTGCGTACGCTAAACGCTTAATTTTTCCCCATTTATACGCTTACGACAGCAAAAAAAGCCCTTTATACGCCAATCAGTTAACCCCATTGACACCCTCAGGTATCACTGAGGTTGCAGTTTTATTCTTGCAAAGGCAATGTTTTACAGGATCGGTGAGATGGGTGCTGAACAAATCCCAGACTAGCAGGCTTGGAGTGTTGCTGAATCCTCCAGGCCATGATCACCAGACCTCTATCCAAATTTTAACTCCTCCTTCACCCATCCATCCCTTTGGGTGTTGATGAACCACAACACCTGCAGGGAACTTGTCTTTGGGCATCGTCTTTCGTTTAAAGATGACCATAGGCTTCAACTTGGTTCCATCTGCAAGGCATGCCAAAATGACAGTAAAGCGTGTCTTTTCATGACCGGTTGTTTTAAGGAAAACTGTCTTTGTGCCACAAGAGTCAATAGTTCGGGCTGATGGCATATCAAACCACACTGGGGTTTCATCCATATTGACAAGATCGTAACCCATACGTCTTCTTGCTTTGATCACATAAGAGTGGAAGCTGGTGATCTTTTCTCTTAAATCTCGTGGAAGCTTCTGTGACATCTTTGTTTTCTGGTGTAGCACAAATTCATTGCATTTCATGAATCTTGTGCACCACCCACTGGAACCACAGAAATTGTTGAACTGCAGTTGTTTGGCCAAGGCTTTTGCATGCAAGCAAATTAGATTTCTTGTCACGGTGAACCTACAGTACAGCAATGCTTTTCCTGAGCTCAAACCATTGGCACTTTTTCCCTCGGCTTGCACACTTGCTCTTGGGCAAGGCTTTAATTTTGTCAATCTGCTTTCTCCAATCTTGAACATCACCTTCTCTTCAACACCAAACTCCTGGCTGGCTGCAGAATTGTTAGAGTTACATGTACAAGTCAGAAGCAAACCTGACAACTTGCAATTTGAATTCTGCTGAATATTTCATTCGCTTGGCCTTGGACGACATAATTTATCGAAATAATTACATGTATACTGTAATTTTCACTTGTAAATAGGCAGCTATCAACAAAGCAGTTCACGAGTGAATCATTTTTAGTTTCTCAAGTTTATTTTATACTTAACCTGCATGAACATTTGGATTGAAATCTTGCTCTTGTACATCCAAGGAAACATGTGTATTTTTGTTGACTTCTGGATCGAAACTTTCATATCAAAGTGCTTTAGCAAATTATTTTAGTCATTTTCTGGCAATTTAGCGGGGGTGTTAATTTTCTCTTGTGTACAAGTTGAGATCAATTGCTTTTATTAATTTTCATGTCTTAAAAGTTCGACTTATACATGAGTATATACAGTATGACCCAGCAGAACTCTGGGTAACAGCTTATTAGTATTCAAGCTGTGTGCAAGTGCGAGCTGATATCACTACAGTTGTGACAATAGCTGAAAGTGCTATAATTGTTACCTTGAAGTTGCTCACCTTAAGCTTGGCAAATAAGAACCAGTGTGAGCAGTAGAAAATCAGGAACTGCCTGGGTTCTTATCTTTCATGTTTTACATTTTTTTTCAGTCTAACCTTTCTTGAAATAGGTCACTATATATGTAATTATGTTCTACTCAATCTGCAGACAGTACTAAGTACTGTTTCATCCTTTGTCAGGACTTGTTAGTGCAGCTCAGGGGAAATTGAAGATTATGAGACTGCATGAACTTCTGTATTTATATTATTATATTTATGTTGTGAGCTATACTCTGAGTTAAAACAATCAACTGTTTGTTCTTTTTGTCTTTAAGGGTTTTCTTTTAAGAGTATTGTTTTACTTTTATATTCCAGAATAGGTTGACAGACATAATTTTATTATTTATATTTTCAGTCTTAAAAATTGGCATGTAAAATGTTAATGTAAAAAGTAGAATGTCTGTTTCTTTTTAGTGAGCTGAGTCTTCCTGAAGGAGCATTAAAACTGGCAAAAGAAAAGAATTTTGAGATTGCTGGTTACCAGTTCACTGCTGCGCCGGAACATTTTCGTCAGCCAAGGATTGTGAGGGTAGCAGCTGTACAGAACAAGATTGTATTGCCAACAACTTCACCCATACCTCAACAGGTTTGTAGTAACATAAGTGTAAAGCTAGTGCATATACCATAAACCTTGGTAAATAAGCCCCGGGGCTTATATTCATTCAAAGG
>JANSTQ010184196.1:0-19178 GCA_026167885.1 Bergia puertoricense
TCCTAAAACAGAAACGAATAAATTAGATGTACTGCTTTGTGGAATTATGCAAGTAACAAATTAAAGAGGAACTTGTGGTTCAGAATTATCATGTTAACGATGCTTAGACACACCTTCAATTTGTCATTGCGTGGAGTTTCGAAACTTATTGTTAATGCTTAAGCAAAGAAAGCAAGATCAGTGTAATTCTTTAGAATAGGCGGTGAAAAAAGACAGAAACTTGCAAAACTTTTGTCTCTTTGATTTACAGAAGGGTGATTGATTTATTGGAAAACGCATTTATTCAATGCAAAAAATATATAAGTATGGAAGTAGTCAGTAGTGATAATACTTGACGCTTTTCACATCTTTGATTTATCGCGCAAATACTGGTCATGAAAATAGTTAACATTTTGATCCATTTATTTGAAATATTGCGGCAGCTATACTTATGTTTTCAATTTCAGTGTGTTTTGTGGATCTTTCATTTTATAAGTTCTTTGGTTCAATGCCTGTCACTCGATGGCTGTGACTAAGGCAATCAGGAAGCGACAATAGTACGATTAGGAGTGGCGCCTGGAGCTACAGCTGAGCGTCAAGAAGAAGTAGAAAACCGGAAAAAGCAAAGAAAGACAGACCATGCAAGCACAAATATCAATTGAAGAGTGAACATAGAAGTGCTGTTTGACACCCACGTCTCAGTACTAACAATACAATCTTCACTACAAGGGTATGGGTCTCGAAGCGTTAGCCTACAAATGTCCTAGTAAAAACTGATATAAAAAAATTACACGGGTTCCGATCACCCAGACATATTCCCTTAGTGCGAAAGCCATATACCATATGATAATGAACTTTGATATTTGTCTTGTTCATCGACCCAGAAACAAATTGTTAATTTGTTTTTTTCGATGGAGGCCCTCTTTGATTGTTATGACGGAAATGTTTTCTTTTTCAACTACCTGTATTCGCTGCAGAACATGCATCCGGGCAAAAATAAATAAGATGCGAAAATGATAAGTCGGAAGAAAGCAAAGCTATATTGGTCAAAAAAAATTATGCTACAGTTTGTAACCGATCTGCTCTGGTAGATAATTAATTATGCAACGTTTTCACACCATACGAAACAGGATATTTTTTAATAAGATCACCAACTCTGCCCCCATTCAACCGTTTCGCAAATGTATGAACTGTCAACACAAATCACAAGTACGATTACTGATTAACGCTGTGATACTTTTTCCATATTTTAAAAATTCAAAAGCTAGATGATAGATTATGGCAACATTTTGAAGAACACGCACACTAAATCAAATCTAAGACAAAACAAATCCAGGTGTGAATAGTAAATTAGATTGTTAAGGAAATTCACTGTTTAAAAAAAAAAGTTTTTTCAAAACGGTAAGGACACATGTTAAGAGTTTCAACTGTATAAGAAAGAACTTTCGAAGACTTACCATTTCTAAAAATGTATGTCCATTGAAATAGGAATATACTGGTGTTGGAGTAACGATTATGACATATTTATGTTTACAAGACACTGGAGACGATTTTTTCCATGATATGCATGTTACGAAGACACTTGTGAAAGAAGCATCGGGACAAGCGTAAGAAATTTGCACGCTTTTTTTGTGAGAACGACTCAATAAGAACAACGAGGCTGAAATCGCCCAAAATTAAGGAACAACTGAAGAACAATCTGAGGCTGGGAAGACTCTGAGCCTGAGCCACTGTCAGTGTTTCAAGACTGATTCGTTACTTAACCCGAATCAATAATAATACGCCAAAGTTTTAATGATTTCGCAATATTTATTTTCATTCATAAGTGTTAAACCATGTAAAACTGATTTCTAAAAATAAGCAACTCCACATCTGGTGTTGTGTTCAGTCAAATGTACAGTTTAAATCTGTCCGCCGATCAGTGAACGCGTATTTCCAACGTCCAAACAGATTGGAATTGGCAACCTGACACTTGAGTTGAAGAGTCATCTTCGGTACAAAAAGAACAAAATTAAGAACAATTTGAGGCTGGAAAGCTTAGAAAGTTAAGAACAGTGAGCCTCGGCAGAAAATGAAAAATATCTGATTCTTATAAAAAAGCGTGTATATAACAAAGGAAAACACAAAGAGATCAAGCGGGCGAAAAGATGGAACAAGCTCACACCACTGTTCCTTTTTCTTCTCCTTTGTTCTTTAGTTTTCTTATGCTTAACTTGTGCTTGTGCTTATCTCACAAGTGTGAACCAAGCTTTAAAGGCATTCTGTTGCACGCTGCAATACCTCGTGTAACTTTTAGCGCAGCGTGCAACCGGGTCTTAAAGATCTTATTAAGAGGAGCGGCGTGTCTTAACCAATTGAATTGGACGAACCATTAATTGCAGCGGTTAACATTCACTGAAACGACAAAATCATCGCAAAGCAAATTGCTGCAGTGATTGGGAAGAGCAAAGCTCATTTCGACTTTCTGCAGCTTTTGTTACATTTACGGTATTTCAAACGCTGCGCTTGTGGAACATGTTTCACAAAGCCGTTTAATATGAAACAGGCTCGTCGTGTTATGAAAAATCGCTTGTGTGCAACAGGGTGTTAATGCTTTTTTTCAGTCAACAGTGCAAGGTATAAGCTGTCTGGTCGAAGAGGCCGATATTCCATTCGTAAACGATTGATGCCATTCCTAAAAAATGTCGATGCCATTTGTGGTACATGTACAGTATAAAACTGATGAATGGCAACATAATGAGCTGCTGGCGTAGTTTTGGTTCTCAGGATTGGAATGCTAGTGGTCCCAGATACAATATTTCTTTGTACTTTTCTTTCCCGTTTTCTCATGGGTTTTTTTTCTATTTAGCTTCTGTTTTTCTATTTAGCTTCTGTTTTTCTATTTAGTTTCCTTTCTTTCCTTTTAGTTTCTTTTTTCCATCTTATTTTTTTTCCTATATAGTTTCTTTTTCTGTTTGGTTTCTTTTCTACTATTCAGTCTCTATTTTTTACTTAGCTTCTTTTCGTCTAATTGGTAATGGACTATATATTGTTTTAGAAATGGCGTCAATTGTTACAAATTGCATCAACCATTAACATGTTCACTTAGTTCAGTTACCAAGCACTTGCATTCGAGTGTCTCTACTTTGGAATTAAAGTTAAACTAAATTTTTATGCAAGAACAACAGCAGGGGCTCCTTTCAATTATTACTGTCTTTAATGGTTTCTGGGAAAAAAGATGCTTTTTAAAGGTAATTTTATCTGCATAACCATTGATATGTTTAGCAGCCGTATGAAATATATAAATTTGCAGGCTTTTTTCATGTTGTTAAGTTCTTACATTTTCTGTTTGAATTTTTTTTTTCGTAGAATTATGTCTTTCATTTTCTCCCAATAAATTAAAGAAAAGTTTTTACATGTAACCTATTTTATGTGTAATAATGTAAACAGTCTTTTTTTCTATCATTTAAATCATGGAATTTTTTGAGCTTTTTTCTCATACAGAGCCATTTTTGAAAATCATCTAAAGTAAGATGGCTCCTTGTATAAACATTGCTATAAGTATTTATAAATATTAATAATTAAATTTCAAAGTAACCCGAGGCACGCTGGGATTTCCGTGCAATAATGGTCGTTGTCAATATGTATTTTACACGTTTTTCTTTGTGACTTATTTCATCTACCACTCGTAAACTACTTGTACAATACTTTGTAACTGTCACTTTTGATTTAAGTTAAAGCAATTTACAATTTCCCCATCCTTTGTTGTTAGATTATCGACACTGGGTCAAAATATGCCACAATGTATTATCTGGCGACATTTTAGATTAGTATGTTTGTTGCCCTTCAAAATAATACAGTATTTGAACTGCGGATTCTAGCTCTGTTTATATTGTAACTTGTTCAGTTGATCAATTGATGTCATGAGAAATTTCAATATCTCATTATTAGAATAATCTCTAAAACACAGAATTTATTAGCTGTTGTTGCAATTGTGCAAGCGAAAATGTTAAATATAAAGATAACCAGTCCAACTCAAAGCGAGATTGTACTTGCTCAATGTCGATATTATTTTTCTAACTGGCGGCTCGAATTTTTGTCAGCGTAAATTATTGGTATAACTTTTACTTGTGACAAGAAGAACGATGTTGAGATCTTCGAGTAAAATTTTGTAATCTTAAAATTTGTTTGTGAAACGAGAACAGAAGGCTGTCAAAGAAACTCCACATATTGATTGTACACCGTATGTTATTTACTTTGCTTGTCAAGTCAACGATTTGTCAATGTCTCGTTACGATCGACTAAGTCAACTAAACTTTCATAATAATGAATAAATTATATGATGAAGAAACAAGCATGTTCAGTTTTGACGGCGAAGAATTTTGGCTTGCAAAATCGGATTTTATATTATTTAAGTGATGCTGTGAAATACAAAAAGAATCACATGTAGCAATGCAGGAAATTGTGCGGACAAAGATGCCTTAAACACTGTTTATTTGTTTTGCAACTGACTTCGCCGCCTCAAAAATCATTTCCTACTGTGAAACAGTAAACAGGAGCACAATATATCTGGCGTACGCAGACTTGATGGTTTTTTTCTGCGATCATTTAAAGACGCGAAAGAAGTTACAAAATCTCTCTTTAAAACTAAATAAATTAATGCTATTCATATATTTAAACACTCTTGTGTCGACTAGTCAAAAGGAGACGAGAACGTTATGAATATAAGACCAGACTTTTCGTAAGTGCGAATCTTTGGCAGGTGATACAGCTAGTCAAATTCTTCGTTTCATAATTATCTTAAAGAACCAAACTTTATATTTCCCTAAAACAAAAGGTACAAGTTAATCTGTACGTGTGTAATCAGAAGTTGTATATTGATTAGCTATATTCTTCTTTTCAAAATTCGACACGCGGCTGTGAGTTTTTCATAATCAGTGAGGATCTGAAATTCTGCGCAACAAAAAAAGCGTTAGTTTCACATGGAATAAGTTAGTTTAACAAAATACTTTTTGCGTAATAAATTTAAGAACGGAGTTTACTGCCAAAAAGTTTTGAACGCATTCTTATTCGTGATAGTTAACACGCAGGAAAAAAAACAGAAGAAAATTTTGACTTTCAACGTCTTGTATACGAATGTCTGTGTCTGTGTGTACTTCATGGAGGAGAAACAGTGGATGAACAGGAATCGCTTATCGTCATCTTAAGTCCACTCCGTTCATAATTTTTGCCTTCGCGTTTGGTTCAATGAAATCGTTACAATAAAATCTATTAAAAATTGATTGTACACAGCCGAACATTTGCTGGATGTTTTTTGTCTGTAGAGTAAACGTAAGTACCAAAAAATATTAGCCTTGATATCGGTTAAGCTGAATGAAAATGAATAACATATTATTCGCCTGGTAATTAGAAAACCATGACTTCATTTAGTCTTGTGACCTTCAGAACTATTGGATAGAAAAACTCGAAAGATTTCCAAATTTAAAAATCATAATAATAATAATTTGTATAATATACGTTTTCACTAGCTACCACCTGCTGGTTTGCAAAAAATACTTAGTAAAAACACTGTTCGTTCGAGTCAAACGAGTTTGATTTTTCGTCGGTTTCGATCGAGTTGTTTTGTTTTGGTTTCAACATACCCGATCTGTATAGATCATTTAACAAAAAAATATTCAGACATTATTTTTCAAACATTTTGAATTTTTTTCTCTTCCTAAAACTACTTTTATCTATTTCCTTTCTTGGTTTGGAAATTTTCAAATGACAAGTGAATTATAGTTCTTTATAGTGGCAAGTCTGATAAGCATTTTCATGTGTGGGCGTACTAGATGTAGGCAGTTCTTTTTCATAGAATCCATCTTTGTTATTTACTACATCTTTCTAATTAATTGTTATTGCGTGTTTCCCGAGCCCTGAGGAGATTTGGAGATTTTTAAGTTTAACAACTTACTTTCGCTCGTGCAACCCAGCACCTGATTTTAACGCGAAAATACAACACTGTATTTAAGTTGTAAATCGAACAATTGCGAATGGTTGCAAATGTAAGCTTAAAAAATTCCCATTAAGGTGTTTTTGTGACTTTTAAAACACTAGCATTCTTTTTCGTGCTTCTGATTAGCAGAAACCAACCGCTACCTGAATTTGTGCAAGTCTTGTGTAACTTGCTGTTTGGTCTAACACAACACTCTTTAACTTTTTATCAGTGAAAAGCGAATAATACAGAACTTATGTTCAAAACACGGATTATTACCAAACAAGAAAAATACAACCTTTTGTTTTTCAGTATGTTGTAAAACTCAAATTCAGAGGCGAATAAGATTACGAAAGTTAATCGAGAAGTGAAAGCTTGCATGAAAATAAAACCGAACAAATTGAACAGCAAGTATTTGTTCGTGCCTCACGAAAGCCCCGGGGGATGTTTTGCTCTATTTTGTAATTCGACTGTGGTTGAAAATTGAATCAATATTTCGCCAAGCTATTTAGTCACCTTGTCTGCTCGTTAATTCGTTATCCCGGCTGTTTGGTCAGTGACATGAAGGCGCCACAGATCAGTACACCTGCTGCTCTGTTGTTGTTTCCATGATCGTATTCACTATTTTTGTGGTCAAAATCAGTCTTATGGGGCAGGGATTACGGTTCCTTTACAAAGGGCACAAACTCTTCTATGGCCTTTTCACGGCCGATGTGCAGCTATTAGCTTAGTCTTGCTAACTTGTGAAAAGATTCCCGGTAACTTACTAATCTCTGGCCTTTCGTGAAGTGATCGCGTTAGCAGCAATAAAAAACAGTGGGAAACTTGGGCTAAAAACTCTGATCCGCTTTCTTTTTCGAAAGAGGATTTAGCAAGCGGAAATTCTGCGTTAAGACTCGAATTAGTATTCGTGAGTCAGTCGCTCTCTCTTGGTGTTGGTTATCAGTGACCGCGAGTCGACGGCGCCAACTGAATTACAAACAAACAAATGTTACACTCTTATTGTGACCATGACAGTCTTGTTTATGCACAAGCGTTTGATAAATCGCTCTTCATACTGTCTTGAAGCGATTACAATTAAACTTGCAATTAAAACTGAAATTTGGTTTTAACTGATCTATTCTGTTACCATTCAGAAAATCATTTCGTGGCGATTTACTACTTAGTTGTCATGTAAAACCAAAAGATCTTTGCTGAGTATGGCCAAACGTCCAAAGCTTCGAATGTAGCATCTTATGCACATTGTAAAATATTTACGCAACCTCGAATGATAACTTGACAGTTGTTTCAAGTTTGTTGACTTTAAAAACACAGAAAGTCTCTGGAACGAACTGGGGGCGTTTAGGTACGATTCTGGTACAAAATGCAATCGCTGCGAAAGTTCTTTCGGGTTTTAAACAAAGAATATTTCTATTATTATGGCTAGAAGATTTGAGAACTGGATTAAATGGCTCATTACACACAGGAAATGGGGTTAATAGTCGTGGTAGGGGGTCTGGGAACGAGCTTAGCTAATGAGGTCATCACAAGATTGACAGGTGACAAGCAATTATCACGGAAATTACCTGAGCTGTATACAATGGGCTGCATCCACCCGAGACGATGGACAGATAAGGCTGACAATGGTGAATGCTTTTCAAATCCTTAACTTCAGCTAACAAAACAAAGACCTTTATTCTCTTTGTTACAGCCAACAAATGTTTTGAATACGTACTTTGTTCAGTCATTGAATAGAAAAATTTCTCTTGTAAATATTTTCCATTCCAATTTAAGTCAATATCGCGGTCATTTCGGGTCATTTTTTCAACATTTCCCGCAACCAAAACCACTAGGTTTGTCAAATATCATCGATAGGCGCTATATTATCTCCAAAACATCCCTTAATCCGGTTAGCTTGCAGTGATAAGTGGGGCGGAGTTGAGCGCTACAGTTTGCGAAAGCCTGTTTATTCCATTACAGCAATTCCTGCTAATTAGAATACTGTGTTCGCCAATGAAGCAAATTTTGTTCGCGATCTGGCCTTTGTTCCAATTCAAATTTTAGTGTTGTTTTGTCACCACCCCCTAAGAATTGGACAATAATAGAGGAAGGCATGTGAAAACTGACACGGCCATTGACAGCCTATAAACATTACACGCTACTCGTAAAACCCATGGGCTTGAAGATTTCGCTCCATCGCTTTCATATCGGTCGATTTCTCAAAGTCTTTGTCAAGCTTTCGTTAAGGTAGCTATTGATGTGTTTGGTGGCGCAAAACTGGCGAGAGTCGAGGCTTTCGTGCCACGTGCTTCATGGAAACCGTACGCCAGTATAATTGACCGTATCATTGGCATAAGAAAGACCGTGGATGGTATTCGCTTCCAACATGTTTCTCAAACAAAGAATAGGAATAAAGTTTGTGTATTGTGAAAAGTTCTACGTCAACTCTAAGCTCCCGTGCGTGTTGGCTTAAATCGCCTGCGAGATCTAAACTAGCTTCTCCCCATAATTATCAGACTAACGCAATGGCTGTACTGTGTTTCCCACCTGTCTTAATCAATGATTCCAATCTAGAAATTAAAGACTTTGACACCATGAAGTACGAAGATCCAATCGAATTTGCTTGTTTCACAACAGGCGCCAATTTGTGAAATTACTCAGCCGCCCTGCGGCCAATAAACTCACACATAATGACAAGCGTGTCACGTGATCAGCGCGGCCATCCAACGGCCAATGATAAATTGTCCCCAAGAGAGATCGGAATTTTGAAGTATTCATTTCGTCAGCTGGTGTACACGCTTAGTTCATAATCCTTTCCAGAAGATAACTAAGCAAAGTGCAATTAATGCCTGGTCACCCCAGCATGGGAGAGCACTCGGCCACAAGTACGACTACAAATCCAACTTTGTGCTTTCGCTCGAAATAAATGCAGATCACAGCCATTTGGTTCTTAGAAAGCCCAGTCATTAGACTAAATCTTCACGATTTCCTGTCACGCTTTGATGCCATCGTGATGTTATTTAGGCTCAACCGAACTCTTGTTCTTGTTGCAGAAAAACGCCGGGTTTCCATGTGTGTTGGCTGCGGCTCTCAAATCCACGATCAGTTCATACTTCGTGTTGCACCGGACCTCGAGTGGCATGCTAACTGCCTCAAGTGCGCCGACTGCCATGCATATCTCGACGAGACGTGCACTTGCTTCGTTCGCGATGGAAAAACATACTGTAAGAGAGACTACATAAGGTTTGTTTCCCATTTTTCTCCTTACCACCAAATTAAGTTTATTAAAACAACCTCTTAAAAGAGATGGGCGCGATTTACGCTCTTGGGGTTTCTTTGACGGAGTCATGTGTTGTTGCAATGGTTTGTGTTGGCTATCGCCTGCGCGAATGTTTTATTATTCGTCTCAATTATGAACAGACACTGAGTTGACGGCAAGGTAGCTTATTGTTTCGACAGCTTATCTGACCCCGAAGTATATCCTACTGATTTCCCTCAATTCGATCGCTCGTTTCAAGCTTTCTGCCTCGTTGCTTGACTCAAGTTTTAGTCTCGATTTGATCGTAGTCTCGCTGGCAAGGAGGGAAGCAGCTAATTAGAAAGAAATTCACACCAGCTCCTGAAACTCTGTTTCGGGAAAATGTATTTCACACTTAAGTTTCCCGACTCCGCCTTCCTCTTATTGTGGCTTCGCTGGGCGGGAAAGTTTGCGCTTGTTCGCAAGCAGGAGGCAAACTTTTGATTCACTGTTGCGGTTTGGTTGATTTCCTGGTATTATCTCCCTTAACAAACCGTCGCGGAAAGTGAAAATCTGCAAACGCTTAAAGTGGAGAGAAATTTTCAAACGCTTGTATATTTCCTGAGTAACCCGGGAGATAAAGGGGTAGAGGTATATTTGCCCAAGTTGTTATGAAAAGCGGGTATTTACCTTAACAGTTCTTGCTGAACTTGCAGGTTATTTGGTACGAAATGCGCCAAATGTCTACAATCCTTCAACAAGAATGATTTCGTGATGCGTGCACGCAGTCAAATCTATCATATCGACTGCTTTCGCTGTGTTGCTTGTAGCAGGCAACTTGTACCTGGCGACGAGTATGCCCTTCGTGATGATGGCCTGTTTTGCAAGGCAGACCACGAGATAGTGGAGAAAGCTACTGCCACTGCACAAGCAGCTCATGTAAAGAACGGCCAGGCAACAACGGGAACACGAGTAGGGGGTGAGTGTTTTCTTTTGGACACTGCGGTAGGTCTTCTCGTCTTCAAGTTATCGTCCCTAATCAAATTGAAGGCCGATAACACTATTAGCAAGTTGCATTTACTGTACATATCAAATGTACGCAAACCAGAGTGTGGAGTTTTGCTCGCAAACGGTACGATTTAAAAGACTATCAGTGAAGCTCTAGAGCGTCGTCTTGGGTAAATTGGGAGACTTGCGACAGTCTGACATGATGTGTGCAGATTCTCAATCACGGCTCAAAATGTCAACGCACACTGAACATATGCAGTGTTCATATTTTATAGAAAGAATTGAATGTTTATTGCTCGTATGTTGTGTACTATTCAATTAGCTTCAACAGACTTGAGTATCCATAACAGAATCTCTAGTGCTTAAGCGTTATGAGAGAAGAATACAAAATCTCTTTTGAAACTGACAAACTTAGTGGCTGATATTGTATTGAAAAGAAAACTTTATTTGCCCAGTATTCGGAATCTCGTTTCTGTCTCCAACCACATCCGGTGCAATAAATTTCGTCCTTCGCTAAACTTGCGCTCAATATTGTAAGGATATTAAGAAACACGAGGAAAGAAACGTTGGAAGAGTGTCTTCCGATAATGTTTATAGAGCACCATAAGTAGAACTTTTTAATAGAGAAGAGTCGAGCGGCTAA
Organism: Bergia puertoricense; assembly: GCA_026167885.1. Classification (NCBI taxonomy): domain Eukaryota; kingdom Metazoa; phylum Cnidaria; class Anthozoa; order Zoantharia; family Parazoanthidae; genus Bergia; species Bergia puertoricense. The sequence continues at coordinate 10,801 of JANSTQ010184196.1, forward strand.
TACAACTACATAGAGATTTGTTATTGCAAGCGCTTTACGCCAGCTATGAAATTTCTCAACAGTGGTCGGTTGATCTCGACACTTCACTTTGTCCTAACAGGCGCAAATATTATTTTGCAGGTCAAACGAACGGTCACCCCGAAGGCTCTCCACCGAAGCGAAAATCCGAGAAAACGACTCGAGTTCGGACTGTTTTGAACGAAAAGCAGCTTCACACGCTTCGAACGTGTTACAATGCTAACCCACGACCTGACGCTATGATGAAGGAACAACTAGTAGAAATGACGGGACTGAGTCCACGTGTTATACGAGTATGGTTTCAAAATAAACGCTGCAAAGACAAAAAGAAATCGATGTTAATAGGAAAGCATGATCCAGTGTCGAGGCAGTCTTCGCAAGGCGGAGGAAGCCCAGACCAACAGGTGAGAGCGAAGAAAAATTATTTATATTTTAACTCAACATCGAATCAGGTAGTAAGGTGACCTCTGTTACGAGGTAACTCTTCTCTTGGCTTTACGATATATTTCATGCCGCTGAAACTTACAGTCGTGCAAACCACAAAATTTCAAAGCAATACTACCGGCCAAACATAAGCCATATATAATTATAAGCTTTTCCTTCTTTCAATTTCATTGCCGTTGTTAATATAATTGGGGTAGTGAGAGAGAGGTGTTAATATACGCGTGTACTCAACCGTCACCTGACTATTAAGATTTTTCTGTCAGCTATTCCGTTTACTCAAGCGATGTAGGGTTCTTCCAGCGACAGCAATCGATAGGAAATATTTGTTTTCTCGTTTGTTATCTTCAGTTTGAGGAGAGAATTTTAGGTGTCAAGACGGCTTGATTTGTAAATCACTCCAAAAGATGTGGAAAGTTTTGGCTGTGACTGCAGATGAAATGCACGGAAATGTTACTCTAGGACGTTCGTTTGTGCCCAAATCTGTTTCTCTGTACCTTTTCCTGTTACCTGTTTCAAATGTCAAGTTCTGAAAATTAGCTTCGTTTACGTTAAACCTGTTATGTGATTTTGGAGTTCTAAAGCCAGTATTTTCTATTTTGATCCAACAAAACGCCGCTTCGACCTAATGAAAAACAATTATCTGTTTATATGGGCTCAGCATGAAGTCTCCCTTGGTATTCTGTGTGTTTAGCTGCTATAAAATTAACAACATCTCTTTATCGTGGTCACCAGGCGACCACACTGCCTGCTTCTCTGTTATATTTTCTTATTGACGTATTGCTTCTTTCTTTCCAGACTGTCACTAGTTTGCAATCCGTATGCACGAGTTCACCTGGTAGAACTGTTCCGCAACAGGGTCTTTCGGCAATCACGGGGTCTGTTTCTGGTGGTTATTGCACAGCGCCCGGTGGAATACGACCAGATGTTCCACTAACTGATGTTCCCGGCTATCAGCCTTGGAAAGCGCTGAACGAATTTGCAATGCATAATGATCTAGAACAGGCTCCATTTCAACAGCTGGTAAGCGCTACCTTCTGATATGCTGCCTTCAACTTCGTCATTCACTTCTCGTCTTGGGCTTGGTCATCAGTGCTTTCCCTGCAAACCTGGAACACATTGATTTAGGGTCTGAAACGTGATGTTACGTTTGGAGAAATATGCTTTAATTTACATTCCAAATGTCAGCCCTATATTTCATTTAGATTTTTTCTTAAAGTTTATGGGCTTTTTTGCGGCTTTGGAGAAAAGTTTAACAGTTATCAACAGGGAGCTTTTTTTAAATACAATGAACAAGAATTTATGTCATGATGAACTCTGTTCTACTTCTTTCAGAACAAAAAAGTTTCTCATTGAGAAGGTCGGCCGATGGTCTCTCTCGCGATCTCTCCTATCACTTTAATATCTTTACTTAACTTAACGTCTTAGACTTGGTGTTCTTGCCAATGTTTCACTGTGTTTGGTACCTTAAATTGGCTATGGAAAGCCGTTAAACACAGCCCTTTTCTTGTTGTGTCAGAAACGCTTTTATTTTGCTAGTATTTTTTGAAACTCATTAATTCTTCTCCTTCTCAAATTCAATTTCATACATTTTGAAAACGAGTCGTATAGTTTTAACATTGATTAAGAAATTTAGTTGTCATCGTTCGTATTTCTTCGTATTTCGCCAAATCCTGCAAATATAAAAGTGTCTTGTTGTTCATCCGTGAATAGAGATTCTTTTTTTTATCGAGTGATATTGTACGTCATTACGTTTTCAGGGATATAATATATGGAATTGACTCAGAAGTTACCAACAAAATATTCAAATTTGTCTTAGAGAGTTTGCAATTAAATTTGAAATTTGTTCACATTAGACAGCATTATGTGCTGGAATAATAGCTTCACACCTCCAACAAAATAACTGGCTTAACACTTTCATCAGCTCCAAAGGCTTTGTTCAGGGAGTTCTGTTGTTTTAAACCAAGCAATATTTTCACCCAAATTAGCTATCTGATATCTACATCTGGACTCTGGTTTAGAAAAAACGGATGCTGTTCTTGATCACGAAATAAACTACAGTTAAATATTTTACCATTTGAAATCCCACGAGCTCAGTGTGCTCAGAGGCAAAGGTGAAGGCGATCTAGCTATTGTTCCTGTTTTCGTGAAAGAAAGATCGTTCTTGAAAGAAAAACCGTGGCTTGGAACACGAAAACGCTCACTTGACTAAAGTGAAGGAAATTAAGTTTGCACGAATGAAATGGACTTAAAACACAGTCCATAGTTTAGGTCTTTTGAAAACTGCAAGGTTCATTTAATTCAAGAAAATATTGCTTTTGAGCTTTTTATTTTAGGAGATTTAACATTTGTGGAGAAAGAAAATTGTTAAGAAATAGGTGAATAGAACCTGTTTATAGCTGGTTGTCGGCTACTTGGTGCACCTCATATCAATTCAATTTGCGGCTCTTGCAGTCACGATATTTTAGGTTTTGAGTTTGTTAACATTCGCAGCCAAAAGAGAGATAATTTAGAATAAGGCAGTCTATTTATTTAAGATATATCCGCCATTATCGGTCAGCCTAGTACTGAATTCGAAGGTGTTTTAGTTTTGCAAATGCAATCTTCACGGTGGTTGCTTTGCTGTGACAGCGTCTCTCGCCATATGAGCAAAAAGTATCGATCTAAAAGATTTCTTGTTTGTATAAACACTCGGAATATTTGAGTATAGTTTCTTCTTTCAGTTATAAATAACTTTGCTTTATCTGGAGTTTGAAACAATCCCCGTGCCGGAATGGCAAGGTATGTACTTGATCGGTTTATCAACAATTTATTTTATTGATTCACAGCGAGTGCACAGTGATATAAGCACAGTGACAAGTATTCACAGTGCGGATTGTACGTCTTTGCTTCAAGGTGAACGCAATATTGTAATATGGGCCCGAAGCCTTGAAAATAACCTTGAATCTAAAACAACTTCAAGAAAATCGAAATAATAGAGTTATAGGTAGAAAGAAAAAGAATTATTAATATTCAAGATCGCACACACCGAGAGTTATTCTTGCCTAGAACTTTCTTTCAATTACAGTTCTTCCTGTGTTCTGTCCAATACCTTATAAATAGCATTGATGTTTAATAAGCCTCTTAAGTAAGGCACTTGTTACTGTGTTTGTTCCTTTTTATTTCTCTGTTTTGGGAAGCTTACCAGTTTTTGAGCTGTGTTTTCGTACACACATCTCTGTTCTTTCCTATGTTCTTTTAAGGTGTAGAAGCTAAAATGTTAAGCAGAGGGAGAAGAACTATTTTTGCAAACTGAAAACGCCTTTTTTTTTTCAAAGCAAGAAAACTGAGTCCTTTGACGTTTTGTTTATAGATCAAAATAACTATTTGCCCACTTTCCCGCTCTCTTATAGGCAAAACACCGTTGCCTAGACCTCATTTATGCAGTAACCAGATCTCGCACAACTTTACAGGCTTCGGAGCTGTCTGTTGAAGTTTTGTTCTCTTTCTCATGCTAGGTTCATTTCTCTGAGCAAGGCCCAGGTGCTTTAGGAGTTGCCCACTCTGAAGGAATAGTGTCCTCTGGACACTGACGGAAAACTCCTCTGGTTGGATTTTAAATATGTTTACAGACTGTGGCAACATCTTGACCGCCTGTAAATTTAAATATCAAAACTGAAAGGGAAGGTTTTTGGTGGCTGAAAAGTATAAAATATAATATTAATTCGCCAACTGGGTGGAAGTATGCGACAAGTTTGCTTTAACACAGGGACGTTCAGTACACCTTAGATGTACATATATACATATATATATATAAATAAATGGAGTTGTATTGTAAGTCTGCAATAATATTGAAAAGATCTTTTTATTAAAAGTTGTACTAATAATTTGCACGAGTTTCTTGTGTTTCCTTCAGCGCCAGAGAAAAACAGTTTCACTTCGTTCAAGAAGAATCCTAGTTGATCAGTCACTAGTTTGATAAACTGCAATTTGTACAAACTCACTGATTAACCCCGAGGCACGGCATACGAATTCATCAAATTTCTTTTCTTTGAAACCTTAATATTTTTACCGCATCAGAAGAGAAATATTTAAGCGGAATTTTTGAGTACTTGTCTCGAGTTGGTCAAGACTTTGTTTCTTAATTTTTTAAGTTTAACCTTCTTCCTTCTTTTCATTGTGTTATTGGTGTTTTCTAAACAAATAATTCATGCTTCCGTGTAGCATTTGACGTCTCTTTCATCTCGAAACGTCTTTGAAAGGCAAATCATCATAGAATAGCCTCTTATTGTTGATAGAAATTAAGGTATAAGCTGAAAGGAAAATTCGAAAGTCGAAACTCAAAAGTGTATTTATTTCATAGTACACGCAAAGTCAAGGCTGCAATTAAACATGCAGCTCACAATTTATCAGATGTTCAGCTTGGTTACTGAGACCTCATCATAGACATGGCGGTGCCATGTATACAAAGCACTGTCACCTGTACTCGAGTTTGTTTCCTCAGTTGACGGTCAATACTCCGCCTTATTTTTTTGTAGATTTTAACTGGCACCAGCGATACTAAAGCAGAGAAGTATTTTTTGCACAGACATAAGTTGACAGTTGGAGCGCGCGAAGAACAGTTATGCCACGAGGGGCGAATTTTTCGCCATCGTGGGGCTTGTGTATTTCGTTCTTTGAGGGTTTCGCATCTTTCAGATCTTATCTTCTGATAGCAAAATATGAATGTGAGAGGCGTGGATCGGCGCCTTAATCACCGATTCTTATCTCCAAACTCGCGGAATAAGTTTCTTTCGTTGTCATGCTCCTTTCCTCAAACCTAAGCACATTATAGCAGGTGTTTTTTTGGCGATTAAGTTCAGTGTTCCCAAAATAATATTTTCCTTCCCCTTATTATTTCTTCTTCCCTCTGGCTGTATGAAATTGTTTAGAAACTACCATATTATCATACATGCTTGTGGCTTGTTTTGATATGTGTCTTCTTGTGTTGACATAAGGTTTTCCGTTTCTTTTTGTCACGCTATTTAAGTCTGGCCACCCATTATTGTTTATTTGTAACTTTTTATGCCTTCCTGCCTTTCTCCGAAACTGTCTGGGATTCCACACCTTTAAATTCTGCCTTACTGTGTTGGAACTTTTCAAGTTTCGAAGCAAGCCCTGCACGTGCTCCTGAAGCTCGGTGATTCTTTATAGATTTTCAGTTGATTGGGAACGTCTACAGACGTAAGATATCTTACACACAAAAACCACTGGCGCCTCAAAACTTAAAATAAAAAAAAAAGCTTCCCTGGCAGTTTTTTTTCCTTGTTATTCGTTTTCTTTTGTCTTTCTTTCACACCTTTTACAAAAGTCATTACATTTTGGTGCACGTTGCAGATTCTAATGAGCTTCGAACGCCAGTATTAAATGGCAAGCCTATTAAATTATAATTCGTTGAAGAGAGCTTTGGCGGCTGTTGCAGACGACACTTGCGAAAATGTATTGAGTTTGTCAGCACCTCAAGCCCGCTGAAAAACTGGTTTTTCTTCTATCGCTGTTTTTCACCTTTATAAAGCATTTGAAACGCTAGAACGCATCACATTTTATTTATCAAAAACCCTTGGGCGATGGGTGCAGATAAAATTGGATTGAGGAAAACTCTGTTTCAAAGAATTTACTTTTTAAAACTACCCGAAGTTCGATTCAGTATTTGTCCAACAATAGTCTGTTTTTGTTGTGCAACTCGTTCTGTCATCAGATAAGAGATCGTATATGTACAAGAACGGTTTTGAAAGAAAACATGAGTTCGCTTACACAGACAAAGCTTTCGTGGGCAAGTACATTGGGTGATGATATAAACAAAGTGTACATCTGAAATTGAATGCAAACATGAGAAATATGTATATAAATATAGGACTGAAGTGACGACAATACGCGATAAAATATGAATTAGAATAGGCTGGTGTATAAAACCCCATTTTCAAAAAGGCACGCGTGCGTGATTTCAGACCATATGTTGGCTTGCTTATCAGAAGCATCAGTTGACTGATTATGAGCCTTATTTGAAATAAATCAAACTCAGTTCCAACGAGCCACGATAGGGAGTGACGATAATAAAATCAAGTGATGAATCGTTTGTTGACATGGGTATTTTTCTTGCACCCTATCTCGTTTTACTCATCAAAATATATCTAGCATGTTGTACATCCAATATCGTTTTGAATACAATCATATTGCACATTCGACATGCAAGTTTTTGTCTACCAAAGAAGTGATCCCAAGTTTCAGTTGGCGGTTTCGCTCTATTACCGTTTAAAACTTATAAAGCACGCTAAAAGATTGGCATGACAGACAGTGTGCCGACTCTGTACAGTAACATGCACGCGCGCGTCTGACGGTCTGTACTGAAAAGTGTCTGCCGTGCCATAGATCTTGTGAGGAGTAAAATTTTCAGTGCCAGTTTCATGCGAGCAACCTTACTGAGGGTTGTGCGTTTTCAAGGTAATAGGCCTTGTGTCTTCATTTTAGCAAAGTGTTTCGTGCAAGCTTAGCTTCGACATGCAGCTTTATTGCCGATTTGGCCACAGAGGATTTTTTCCCGGCTCTCTTTTTAGGATATTTACAAAGGGAAGATAGATTAGTGCGCAGCATTTAGGACAGCGAAGCGGACACAGCAGTGCCACAGCTTGATAACCCAACAACTTTAATCATGATTAGAACATTTGTACAATGTAGTTTAATGAAAGATGCCGTCGATGTACAGATTCTTCCTTGCTTTCGCTCAGTGGGAGCACTACAGAATTTCAACTAAAGCAATGGTTGCGACCTGCTAAAGCCAAGCGTGAGTAAGTTCATTGGTTTTAAAATTGTTAGAGTTAACACTAGTCGGTATAAGAATTGATGGTAAACCAACGACTTTAAGTGTAGTGAACATTCCATCCACTCACTCCCAACCACTGACCCCCACCCCTTTCGTAGTCTAAACGACAGCAATTTCAACAAGTTCCGCCTACGTGATTATATAGGGATTTCTTTTCCTCGTTAAGTTTCAAGAAGCGTGCTCTTAATTTCTCATAGGGGCTGATTTCATATATCATGTGAAATCAGTGTAGTTTAAATTTAAATTTTGCATTAAAGCCTGACATTTTCCGTTGCTTGTTCTTTTCCATAATTAGATAAGCTGAGCAAGATCGACACTGACGCTAAGACAATTTTATATTCTAAGCAGATTTCTAGTCAATTTCATACACGCTGGTGTCAGTGAACTGGGATCATGTCAGGACAAAGTCTGCTGTTTGTGCCCTTTATGCTGAGGCGTGCCGGATATAGTTTATAGCTTGGAATTTGCTCCATCACCATGGCAAAATCATTTACGCAGTACTTGTTCATTCATTTCCAGTCTATATCACAGTATATTTTGGACGAGGCAAAAAGAAAAAGCTTCAAGGGGACTGAAAGTTTGTTTCCTCAGGAAGTTCTAGTTTTGAAATTATGGTACTCGGAAGTGGCATTTCCCGCTTTCTGAGGGCTTTTTCAATCAAAATCTGGTGGTGCTGGCTATAATTAAGAAATGTTAAACACATAATAAATTCTGGACGCGAGGCATTTTCCTCGCCTATCTGTATGCTGGCTATGTCAGATGGTAAGACGATAGCTTTCCTCTAATTCAGACTTCGGCTTCAACTTGCCCAGCTCAAATTGTTTTAGCCTGCTTCAACTTCCGCCCACGCAATGTTGTTGCATTTCACTGAGTCACTACTGGAGTTTTGTGGTGCTATTTCTATTCTAATACAAAAAATAGTGGGCTCGTTACGCGAGTACAACATTGCGCGGCCCTCAGTGTTGCAGAGGATACGACATCGATTGGTCCAAAAGTTTAAAGGGTAGACCTACTCTGGGACCTAAAACCGCCTTAAACCGCCCTATCCCGCAATGTCAAAACCTGTTGAAATATCACTAAA
>JANSTQ010184307.1:0-19162 GCA_026167885.1 Bergia puertoricense
AATGACCAAACACCGGGGTAGTCTCATCCCGGGATGAAAGTCATCCCGGGACGAGAAGTCTCATGTAAACAGGCCCTAAGTTAAATTCTGTAGAACTGAAAAATTTTTTTTTTTCGTAAGTACATCTCTTAACTATCTTTCCAGGGATAAACATTTTTGTCAGTTTGTGTTTTGATTAAATACAGCTTAAAAGAATTACAACCGTTTTACATAGCAACAGAAAGAAATTCTTCAATCTAGTTTAGATGTCTTATTAACTTACTATCTTCTTAAACTATATGTGGAATTGCCATTATTTAGAGAGTAAAGGAAGTTTAATCGTTTTCCTTGTTACTATGGCAACGGGGCTGAATATCGTTTTGCAAAATGTTGACGCTATAATGTAAATGTAAAAATGTTTTGACATGGAACATAATTAAACAAAACTTTTTGAGTAGTGATAATTGAGCCAGAATTGAGATCGATTCCTTGACAAACGATATCATTGTGGAAATAGCTTGAGCATGTATCATGGTTGTCTATGAACAGCAGCAGGATCGTGAACTAGGCAAAGTCTTTCCTGCTTTTTGAGAGTAGTTCCCATCAGGTCTAAACATCTTTGAACTGATAGAAAATCGATCTTGTGGCGCAACAGTTAGTGAATTAAGGGGCTACACGTATTTGTAGACTTTGTCACGAGTTAATAAACAAACAGTGAGTTTTCCACGAAAATGTTGTTTTGTATTCGATTTGTATTATTTATGTAAAGGATAGGACAACAAACACCCTATGAAACATTGGGGGAGGCGCGCCCACTCCCAGCCTTGCCCTTGAGGTGATGCTTAGTAACATCAGCTGCTTCTGAGACAGTAAGTTACAACAAAATCAACAGAAGTTAACGTTTATTCTTTTTTGTGTTTGAAGACCCCCTGTTTTTCTTCCCTGGAGGAGCTATTCCACCGATAGTGACTGGATGGCTGTCAAAGATTGTCGAAAAGAATGAGCAAGGTATCGTTATTTTGATTACGGCTATTGTTATGGTTATGATTGACTATGACTACGATTATGATCATGATCGTGATTATGACTATGACTATGACTATGAGTGACTACAACCACGACTATGATTACGACTATGATTATGATTATGACTATGACTATGACTATTACTATGACTATAATGATTATGACTGTAACTGTGACTATTATTATTATTATTATGATTATATAAACTAATTTCGATTCTGAGCCGGTGATTCCACATTATATTGCCGGCTAGCTGGGAGAAAATATATTACATATTGGCGGACTGGCGCAGTCACGGAGCCAATATGAAAAATATATTTTCTCCCAACGCCGGCAATATAATGTGGAATCACCGGCTCAGAATCGCAATTAGTTTTGTATCGCAACCTTTGTCAATTTTGTAGTATGTACAAAACCATGTGTTTGATGAGTTGAATGGCAGCGAGCAACAAGTGCATTGATCCGTTTCACGAAAAGCCCTTGAAGTGCAAAAAATATTTATTAGCCAATCACACGCGCGTTCATTCTGAGCCGGTGATTCCACATTATATCACGTCTCTCTCCCGAAGCTAAAATGTTAACTGTGTAGCGATACCACTGTGTATAAACGTTTTGAGATTTACATTCAAATAACGAACAAACGCCTCAGTTCTAGTTTGTCGTTAACTAACTGTTTTACTTCAACCGCAGATCGAAGCTACTCAAGAGGAGGAAACTGAAAGAACCTGAGCAAAACTAATCACTCTACCGTCAAATTGTTAACCTGCGTTTTCAGGAAATATGCTTTCTTTTGTTATAATGAGAAGTGCTAAATTATTTCGGTTTGGATTATACAATAACTTCTACACAATCTCGCTTTACAACAAGATTTAAGGAATTATGCCTCTATATATCCAAAATAGACAGATGATCCTCAAGATCTATTGCATGTCTTTGATTTGTAGAATTTTGTACGATAGCTTTTTAATACTTTGGTAACATGGGTTCGAAGCTGAGTGATGGTATTAAATTTGAATCGGATGAAAGTGGTTGTAGACTTCCCAATATTTTGTGTGTTTTTTAGCGAAGCGAAAGACCCTTTTGAAATCAAAACGATGCTCATTGAAACTAGAAGAATATAGAGAAGAGTTATGTTCGAAAACTTATTTCGCCCGGTTTGCGTTTTTACTTGTTGGCTGTACCGTTATACAGTACATTTAAAATATTAAAATTCTAAAAGATCTAGCCAAAATTTTTCGTTAAAATGTCAAGACTATTTCGGAACCTTTGCTAAAATTTCAAATCTCATATGTGGCTGGACAAGGAGAAATATTTTTACAACTTTCAAAATATCAAAACCAATTTTCTTCGAGGAAGCACACCCTCAAAATGAGATGCGCATGCGCATATGGAAAAGAGATGAGCATGCACATATAAAAATGAGATGCGCTTGCGCATACTAAAATGAGATGCGTATGCGCATCTCATCTTCACTTGCGTGTGCGTATATCGTTTTTGTATGCGTATGCGCATATAATTTGCATATTCGCATGCGCATCTCATTTTCATATACCAATGCGCATCTGCATTCAGTGTTGCACCATCTCATCTTATTTTTAATTGTATAGACGTATTTCATTATGGTCTCTTGTGACTCGCATAGCGAAAAAGGGGCTCGTATACCAGTAAACCATCAAGAATACATGTATATCAGTAAACCATGTATTTTCTCAATCGGTAGCGTAAATGTTATCTTGGCCTGAAACGTTTTCAGATAGATCTGGTACAACATTTAAGAAGAAGTTGAAAGAAGGAAGATAAAGTGTCAAAAGAAGTTTGATTTGGGATGGAGCTCAACTGATCATCTGCCTTGACTACTGACATATTGCAGTGTGTGTTTCTTTTTTTCATGTTTGAACCGCGATCTCTTTAAACGACTGCTACATCTTCTGACAAATTTACACAAAAAATTCAAAACTATATCTGCTCGTAAACGTTTTATTCAATTGGGTTCAACTTCTGGTCTCGAGGGACATTAAGAGATCAACGGCTTATTGATGCTTTAGTTTATATTTATGATTGAGCAAATCATGTCATAATCAATCGAAACCCCAGGAAAACAAAGGAAATCCCCGATTTTTGTTATAGTACTACAAGAGGTAGTGGGACTTATCTTGATTACACTTACATCTGCAAATACATCCACGCAGTAATGGGCTCTGTATTTTGAAGGTTATCCTTTTAGACAGAAGACAAATACGAATGGTACATTGGAAAAAAGTTTATTTTAAAAGTTTTATTACTTAATAAATTCATTTTCAATGAACTTAAATAAAATAATTTCATGGCAGTAACTATTTCAGTTCAGCTGCAGCTAAATCCTTATTTGTATTTTGTTTCTCAACAAGAATGAGTGCTGTCATTCAAAGGCAGAAGAATAAATCGCACGCGGTTATAGAAGTGATGCTAGTCAATAGCCGTTCACTCGTCCGTCTGTAAGCGCATATATTACCAACTCTATTACCAACCGTATGACGCGCCCTGTTTAAATTGAACTCATTTTAATAATGATAAATGTATCAACGGAAAACGCGTCTCAGTTTTTAACTAATTATTTAACTTTTAATAGAGATATCATTAATCGAACGGCAATACAGAGTAACTTTTTAAATATTCCAAGGGTTATAGTTTTTGTATAACATAAAAACTTCGGATCCAACATTGGTAACGTAATTAAATAACCGAGATTAAACACATCCACTTTCCTAGAGTGGAAGAAAAGTTACAATCGCTCTTCAACGACATCCACTCCAATAAAATAACATTAATAATAATAACAGAGGTAATAATAATAATAATAATAATCAATAATAATAATAAAAACAATGATAATAGTAATAATAATATTTTTCATTATTTTCACAAAATGTACATTTTTTCCCAAAACTTTCAAACTAAGTTAGTGAAAAATGGTGATTTGGCTGCTGTGTGGCAGGAATTGTGTTTTTATGTTTTTTACATTTTTTTGCAATACGGTTGCAATCGTCATCACACCCTCGGCTCATTTAATTTTACTTTCTTGCTTCAGGTACGCACTGACGAACACAAAACCTTTCACGATCGCTTAGTAAGCGTTTTTTGGAGCTTACTGCAAAACATTTCTCTTTGAAGCATTAGTTTAAAAACAATACTGCTAAAATGGTACCACTATCACTTTTTTTATTATTTTGAAAAACTTACAAATTCTTTAGTTCTTTCATGGCTAAATAATTGAAGTTTCTTTTTTTCAAAGTCCGATTTTTATGTTATTTGTGTTAGGAATGTCAAAAGAAAACATCTTAATTCACCAAAAAACCTTGGCTGAAACACATCTGTCCAGGTTTAATGCGTTTTTAATCAATTCATTACTTTGTGTTCTGGTCCGGAACATCGCTAATAACACGATCCTGATAACAGAACAAACAAGTTAATCGTTGCCTAAAACAGACCATTCGTACTTGTTGCCTGTCGAAAAACTCAGATAATTATATGAACAGTGCCTGGTTATAGATATTTTAGCTTACAACTAAGTTTTTTGTCAATAAACGTCAAGCATGCGTCAAGCCGTGAATGTGCCCTTTTAAACACGTGTTACTTACGCTTGTGAAAATAATGGGTGACACCTAGCTAATACAAACATACAAAAGCATAGAAAGTATTGCTAACAGATTTGTTGGACAATCTGTAAACTATCTGTATATTCTTTGGTTTCCTTTCAGTCTGTCTGGTAACTCGAATGGGTTCGAACACGTCTACTCCTCAGAAGGGGAGGGTCCAGAAAGAAGAAGTTATACCCTGAATTTAATAGACTGATGTATGTTCAGAAGTTTGAACCAACTATTCACGAATAGCACCATAAGGCTCACTTTTTCATGTATTGTTCAACACTTGAATTGAATAGAATTTAAGGCAGACCAGAACTTTGCACGTACATGTCTTGGCATATTCTGCTCATAAATGTTTGGTTAGTTTCAAGAAAGACGTACCACATTTTTGTTTCCATTTCACAGCCGATATTTTTGTACATAGTAAACTATACATGTAAACATTGCTGCGTTACAATTTGTTTCATGCAAATAAAAAAATCCAATTTCTGTGGAACTCTCTGTTGTCCTTTACCCTATCCCTGTATCTTTATAATTCATATTAGTACCTGTCTAAGAATCATTTTATAAGAATACTTAGGCTGACTTTAAAAATATGTTAAGAATCGCATAAGAATCATTTGAGGCTGAAATCTCTGGTACCGCTAAGAATAACGAGGTTCAAAAGAAATTTTCTGATTCCTATAAAAAGGAACGAGTGTATGGCCTGTGGGGAACTTCGTTAGGAGTCAATTCCAAAAGTGTTCATTTCCCCCTCAGCCAAACCCTCGGCCAAATGCCCCATTTTCAATGGATTTTCGGAGTGTCAAATACCCTACTAGCTGGAAGTACTAACTACTTTAGAAGGTGACAAATTTTTATCGAGAAAAAAACAGCCTGTGACAATCTCATCGCGGCCAAATCAACTTCAAACGCGACAGAAACATGAACAGTGACAATTACACAACAAGGTAACTAGTGAATTTTATCAATTTCGGAGCAATGCCCGGCATATTTCATATTTCGTTTATTAAAAATTGCGATCACTTTTATGTTCAGCTTAAATAACGTCCCGTTTGTTAACCCAAACACCCAAACGATTTCGCATCCATAGTTTTGGCTACCTATGCGGCGTGCAGTTCTGACGTCATAATTCAAAGGATGTTATGAAATGACATATACGACGTCTATGGTTGAATATCTTTAAAGATGGCGGATTCTTGGTAAACAAAACTTCCGTTTGAAGAAAAGTAAAAACTGACAAGTGCGATTCGCAGTCGCATTCAAATAATTTGTCAGTTAGATGAGGAAAACCTTTCTTGGACCCGTTGTAAGGTAAAGTGTTCGGCCAAACGTAGATACAAGTCTATGCACATCGGGCGTTGCTAAAACACGAAACGCGAAAACAGCGAAACAACGAAACCAAAAATATATATATTCGAGTTAAGCAGTTTAATATACTTTTATGCAATGGAGAAACCCGTTCCATGACCGTCAAAGCTCAATGGGGGTCGTTGTCTACCGTGTTGTTGTCCATTCCAGCGCCCATCGGTCTGTCTCGCAAGGTTTAGATTTCTGGGCCCCGTTGTTTAAAAGCCGATTAGCACTAACCCAGGGTTAAATACTTCATCCACGTTTGTATTTACAACCTTACAGACTGATTTAAGCTGCAATTTTGGGTTTAGCAATTGGGTTTCCAAGGAAATTCTGAACAGTATTTTATAAGAACTGGAAACATATCTCTTGGTGAAGAAATTGCTCTCAGTTGAAATTTGGTCTAACCCAGGGTTAAAGTTAACCACCTTTCGAACAACCGGGTATAAACAATAGATGACGACACGCGAAGTACCGCTATAGTTTAATTTCAAACTCAAAATTAACAAAAGGAATGCACAAAGCTCTAAAATTATATTCTCGTAAACCAAACCCTTGGAGAAAACGATGTGCACATCTTTTGCAAGTTTATAAGGGTTCCTTTTAAATGGAAAAGTTTCTTGTCGATTGTATTAGGTACAAAAAGAAAAAAAGTGAGTTGTTTGGTTGTTTAAATATGATAAAAAGGGCAGAGATACTCGTTTGAAAATTATAATTGAACTCCTGAACAATCTGGATGTGGGTTAAGCTGAGTTTTACCCCTACAAGATACCGATAAAAAACAAAGAGACATGCAATCAGTTTAAATCGTGTCACGAATTTAAATTAAAGCTTCATGGAGTTCCGCCGGTTTTGTGAAATTCCATTCAATTGTCCGTGGCATCCCTAAAAGGTACCGTTTATGTGATATACCATTTAATTGTCCGTGGCATTCCTAAAGGTACCGTTTTGTATGCAAATGAAAGTAAATATAGTATTTTTGCTTTGAACACCCAAAGTGGCACTAATGCATGAAGTACATTCCTAAGAGTTATAAGGAGCATCGCCGCTCCTGTAAACATGGGACTTCCCATCCTCTTCCCTCTGAACAACCGAAAAAGCAAAAACATGTATTTCATGGCATTTTTTTAAAAATTTAACGTTAAAATTTTAAGTTTTGTAAAATCTTGTCTATTGGCAACTTCGTTTTCTTTTCTTATTCGTTTTATTTCCTTAACCTTTCATTTATTTATTTATTTATCACATTTGTTGCGGGAACTCAAGCACTATGACCTACGGTCCCTTCTGGACATGACTCCCTCCGTCAGCGAGTCATTATACAATATGTTATACTTCTGAA
Source organism: Bergia puertoricense (assembly GCA_026167885.1). NCBI lineage: Eukaryota > Metazoa > Cnidaria > Anthozoa > Zoantharia > Parazoanthidae > Bergia > Bergia puertoricense. Next base: position 7,321 of record JANSTQ010184307.1, read on the forward strand.
TGATTTCCCAGCATGTGTCAAGTCCATGAGGCACTATAAGAGTATAAAGCCTACAATCGCAATTAAGGAAGTTTCAGCCGCTTGCAAACGTTTATATCAAGGTCACTGATACTACTGACTACGTTGATCCCAAATCATCCATAATTCTTTGTACTACCAAATAAACAAAGGGAAATCATCGTTTTGTTTTGCATCCAGTAGCAAGTCAGAAGTTAAGTTTTCACGTTATTTATCCAAAGAATTTTTTTAAAAGAAGAATTGACAACTACAATCCAACTTAATCGCCTCCTTAAACAACCCATCTATAGCCATTACTTCTTGAAAACTTAGATTGGTATCTGAACAGTGTCTGTTGAAGCTTTAAACAGGTTTTTTGTCAATAAAATCCCTGAACATGCGCAAAGCCGTGAACGGGCCCTTTTAATATAATGGCAGGAATGACTTTTGTTCCGGTACGACTTCGTTTGGGTTTTATCCTGGTAGCTTGTACTTCTTTACACGAAACTTTTCAAAGTTTTACTCTGACATGGATTATTCTGAAAGCAGTTTATTCAAATAGTTTGAATTTAATAAGATTTGATTTCCTTCCACAAACTTACCAAAGATTGCCAGCATCAGTTTCACTTAGGAGGCTGGTACCCAGATACTCTTGACCGATCGGATGTGGAATAGTCGAATCTTCACTGATAAAACTGCTTACATTTTACCTATTTGGCATAAATCCAACTTCAAGTTTCAAAAAGACAGACTGTCCATAGGATTGAAGTAAATAATGCATTTGGTACTTTTTCGAGAAATTTCACATTTTAAAAAAATGTTTTGATGTGAAAATTTTGTCCAGCTATGTCCTGTAAAATTGTTTTTTCAACACAACACAACAACATACAAGAATAACAGGAACAATAAAAATGACGACAACAACGACAAGAAACATAATTCGCGTAATTAGAACCAACAAACTATATAAGTTTAAATCTTGTAATTTTATATATATGATCGATGTTTGTCCCTCGGAGTTTGCTTTTAGACGAGTCAGAGTTTTGAGTTGACGAAAAACTTGGCTATCTTGATGGCATGTCAAGAACAACGTGGAACATGGAAATTGTAAGTGACTAGCTAGACGCCTTTGGTCTCCAATAGTTCATAATTTACATAAAATATAAATGCAAGAGTTGTCACTCAGCAACATGAACATCTATAAATGTTGCAAATTATAAACATGTATCGCTTGAAAACTCTTTTTCATATCAAATTTACTTTTCAGTGACGCCCCGTCCACACTACGACTGATAAATTTGAAAATCCAACTTTATTTTTACGGTTAGGCCTACTGCCCACGCTAATCCGGATAAATTGTCCACCGAAAACGGAACTTTTCGAAACCCTTTTCAAAGTTGATAAGTTAGCGTTTTAGAGTGGACGGAAAACACTTTGAAAGCGGAACTTTTCTAAAACGCTGACGTCATCAGACCACGAAAAGTAGGCACTTTTAATATTGTCATCAGATTTCTTCTTTCGTTTCAGTCGGGTTTCGACATTTTAGGAGCTGTTACCGTTGTAGTGTGGACAGAAAACATTTAATCCATTTTTCAGCGAGGACGGAAAACTTTTGTCGCGTCATCAGAGTAAAATCGGTGTCTTCCAAATTTATCCGGCGTAGCGTTGACGAAGCCTGAGAAAACACTCCGCCAAACTCATATAATTTGTAGATTTTGTTGCTTTGAAGCTTGAAGTTGGGTTTTTGCTGTTTTTCTTTTGCTAAGGAGGTGAAAATTAAGTAAGAGGATTTGAGTAATTTGTTGCCCTTCTTAATCCCCAACAGAAAAACATGATCCGAAAGCGGCTGGAGCACGAGCACAGTAAAAGAGATACCGGTTTATACCGGAACAAAAGTCAAATCGGAAGTGTTTTAAACACTATCTTGCATTTAGGCTCTTTCAATCTAGAATCCTAGAAAAAAGACTTTCTGTCGTACGTTTGATTATGTTTAGCAGGTTTAAACTAACATTAGTCTTCTCAGTGTTAATTCGCATTCGGTTTATATCAAATCTCTTGCTATCAAGAAACACTTTTCATACTACTGCTTATAATTATCATTTTTAAGCCTATACGGGGTTATCTTGAGCTCGCGCTACGCAGTTTTACGATTCGAGATAACGAAGAACTACCTATTTAAAATCTTGAGACTCTCAATGTTTTTGAAAAAAGTGTTATTTCGTTCCATGGTAGGTAGGTATCAACTGTTCGCATCCAGTTCTGAGTTTGTATTCTGGCTTTGTAACACTTGAAAGTCTGAACGGAGCCATGAGGTAAAGGATCTTGATCCATTTCCACTTTAAGGCTTAATCAAGAGTTTCAGTTGAAATTGCTTTGACAGCTTCATATGAAGAATACTTTACTCCAAGCACGTTCTCCCTAAAAAGAGTGACTTATTAGTGATCAAAATTTGAAGCCTGCACATCAATGTTAAAAAGTGAGAGAGAGGGTGGCAGAGAAGAAAAGATTTGAGTGGGACTGCGGAGAGAAATGGGAAGGAAATCCCTCCCCTTCCTACTTTTCTTCTCTGACTCCCCCCGCCCCTCCACACACACGCACACAAACACACACACACACACACACACACACACACAACCCCCACCCCTTTTGCCCCTTTTTAACGCCACTACACTGACTAAAAGGTTCTTCGATTACAATTTTTGTTAGGGACTGAAAGTTTATTTATATAAAATTGAATTTTCGTTCAATTTTCATTGGTCATGATAATTTTACCCCTTACGTTTCATGGATCATGTTATGTAGCTCAGTGTGGGGCCATGAAAAAGCCATGAAAAGATTTTGTTGCATTATGAAAAAGCTACGTTTGTTGAAAGTTAATCATGGCCCATTAGAAACTTTTGGAATAACAAAACATAACACGTGGCCTTGAAGATAGCATAAAATTCGGAAATTATTATTTTCTCGATCGTAGTATATCCTGAGATAATTAAATAATTACCGTGCTTCATGAAGTTTTTACCTTAGAATAAAAGACATAAAATACCAAAAAAATCGTAGTAAAAAATAAACGGCAAATCCCATGATATAGATGAGTTACTTTTATAAAGCTTGCCTGTGATATTTAACCATCCTACTGAATTTCAGTGGAATGCACGGTGAGTGTCCAAATATACTTATGTGACATAGCATCACTTACACAGAGTTTAATGTCTACATTGTTTTAGCCACTGAATATTTTTCAAATATTTGTAAGCAATTTGCGAAAAAAACACTACAAAACGTTAGTTTTTTTTAGGAAAAATAGGAAAAACCTAACCTTTCAAGGTTTGTTGTACTCAAAGTTTTTCGGGTTTTCAAAGAACTCTCGCAAGCTGTTGACCAACCCAGGGCTGATTGGAGCTTGGTGAGTGTCGTCCCTTCTCCCTGAGGAAAAAAATAGGAATGAAATTTGTCAGTTTCAGGTGTTTTTCGTTTGCAGCCTGTTAGGGTTATGTCTGATTGACAGCGTGGCACCTGTCGCTGTACGACTACAACCCAACGTTAAGGAAGGTGATCGGGAAAATTAGAGTAAAACGTTAAAAAATATATTTAAAGCCAATGTTTGACTGACAAAAAAAATTGCCAGCCCTAAGATGGTGTACCATCTTTATATTTTATATAGGGCGAAGAACGTTTTTGCTCGGAACCTACTCCCAGTTTTGGCCGATCCCCAGGAAAAACTTTGTGAAATTGATTTAGCTGCCATCTTTCACAGAGTAATCCCACAACATATATAGTTTTCGGGAAGGTTAAAATTTCTCGCATTCCACAACGAAATAGTCCCAGATTGTTAGTCCATTACTTATCAGATAAAAGAAAACATAATTTTTCGAATCAAAATGTATTTGTGCAATGAACAAAATGGCCAGAAACACAACCCCAAACGCACAAATATGAAAAAGTACTATTAATTTAACGTGGTTAGATCAACATGGTTGATAAGGTATATTTTTTGAATTAAGGTTGGGTAAAAAGCTAACGCTTCGCGCGTAAGCCCTTCGTCAAACTGGCAAACTGGTGAAGGGCTAATGCTCGACCCGTTAGCTTTACACCGAGCTCTACGGCGCAAAACAAACCATATCAACATTTGTTGATAAAACAACGTATTTAGCTCCCAGCACTGAAAAATCAGTTCCTTTTCAAAACTAGTTTTCCAGTTTTTATCATAAATCTAGTGGATTCTTAAATTTTACAATAGTTTTAGCTTCTATCCTGCATGAAGTCACTGACCATCTTTCTCGTCTTCACCCAAAGAAATTTGCCTCTCGAATAATTCCTTGAAATCCAGGACATGGACTGGTCCTGTAGCAGCTGAAAAATATAAAGATAATTAGACACAGTAAGATGATTTTAAATGTGTATTAACCCCCTTGGTAGAATAATACATTATTATTTTAACCCTAACTGGATCGGCCCTCTTTGACCTCTCACAGACCGAGGGGACGAAAAGTGCTTCCTCCGTATTTTTTTACAGTTAATGCTATGACCGCCAAGCCTAATAGGAATGTTAAACATCACTTGTTCTGCAATAGTTTGATGCAGTGGCAGCACCAGACTTGTGGAATCGCCTTCCAATGTTCATAAAGAACACTTCGAGCGTAAACATTTTTTAAAAAAATTGTTGAAAACTTTTCTTTTTAAGCAATCGTTTTAGTTCTCTAACTTTAATATGTTCGGCTATCTGTAACAGTGCCCTAAAGCCTGCATAAGGCACTATAGAAATATTATATTGTTGTTATTATTGTTATGCTAAACATGTTGAAATGCTTATGACGTCATAGAGATATCACAGGAGACAATTTTTGCGTATGATAGCTTTAACCTCACCCAAACACCAAATGTTCTTCACCTGTAGAGACAAATTGCGATTTTACTCCTTCTTGATGACAGAAGTAATTATCTGTATCATAATTACTCAAAATGTAAATAATGCTGTATCGCTGACGTCATGTTATCCAAGTTTCCTTGATATGAATATTACATACATGATATGTATGTTATGTAAAACGACAAAATTACGTCTTGATTATTTTTAGTCTCGTTGCCATGTCCTTATAATAACGTCATTATCACAGTTATTCTAATTTCCAAGACATTTTTGTTATTTTTATTTAAGTAATATTTTTTTATCAGAGAGAAATTAGACAAGAGAGATAAGCAGGATCATCGAGACTTATAGGATGCTCCCAAATCATTTTATCGTCATCACCATCATCATCATCATTATCATTATTATTATTATTACTATTATTATTATTATTATTACTATTTTGTCATTTTTATTGTTATTATTTTTATTATTATTATTTTTTATTCCTGTTATTCTTACTGAAGTTTGATAGAGATGAATATTCGAATGTTTACCTGAAGATTTCAAATCAGATTCTGATCTCTCAACTTCAACATAGGTCTCAGGAATTGATGACAGCAAGTTTTCGTCGTTCGCGCTCAGTTTCTCTTCCTCATCAGGATCCTCGAATGAAACAAAAACTTTAGGCATCCTGTTCTTTAAGATTTCTCTTTTGGGCTCTCGATCAACCTAGAACATATGAACAGTGGCTCGTGTTAAAATGTTAAGTGGAACACCCTTTTTACTTTTAACATGAGAAAATACACTCATAACTTCAAGCTCCCCTAAATAATGAACAGTATCATTGTTATATTTGTGCCATGGAGACCATAGTAATCGATATCGTCATTGAATCAAAACACTACAGAGCTTAAGCAAAGGAAACAAAAGTGTCAACAAGAACGTCGCAGAATCGGGACTTAATTACAATTTAGATTGCAATCAATTGTACTTGAACTTGCTGCAAGTTATATAATCAATTACCAGGCCACCGTCAATTTTAAGAAACATACAAGTAAAAAGAACAAGTTATTGTCCTATTATATGTTCGGCTACACAATTGGGGTCTGCAGTTTGCTCAATTCCCACACATTCACACGCAAAAAGAAACAATTAAGCAAATAGGTCAATGAGTCAAAACCGCTGCCAGCTGTTGGAGGTCTTAAAACACCTATAGTTACTTTATATGATAAATTTTCTATCAATTAAAATAGGTGTTTCCTTGTCAATATGAAACTTTATTATGACGAAACTGTTATTACCCTCTCTTGCTCCGATTCGTCTGTTTTCTCTTCGTCTTTGTCCAAAGGTTCTTGATCGTCTTGCATTTCATCAGTATCATCTAACACCGTTTCGTTTTCTCCCACGTTCTCCTCTATATCTTCCTCTTCTGTCGGGGTGTCAGGTGAACAGGCGCCTGACGGTCTGGAATTCAAATCACAGGAGATATCAGATGGTTCAGACTGCAGATCCACATTCACCGACAGGGAGCTGCTGACCGTAGAACCTCTATCTGCAGCAGAAATATCATGGTCTGAAGTATCATCTGCCTCGACACCATCATCTATCTCTTCCTGTTCTTCCTCCTGGAACTCTTCAACCTTTGTCGTTTCGGTTTCTTCTTCTTTATCTTGTACGACAACTTCTTCAGCACGAATTCCTTCTTCGTCTTGAGACAGAACATCACTATTCTCTTCTTTTTCATTTGTCGTTAATTTCTTTACGTTTTCTTTACATTCCTCCAAAGCCTCTTTTTCATCATCAGATTCTCTTCTAAGATCGCCTTCACACTCTTCCGCTTGTTCTTTAGTTTTTTGTTCTTCTCCTATTGTTGTTTCTGGCTCTTGTCCACTAACAACTGTGTCGTATTCTTTGCTAACTTCTGTCTCAATATTCTTGTAATTGCTGGCCTCATCCACGACATGTTCTTCATTCTCCTGTTCTTTGTAATCTTCGTTGGAAAGTTGTAAATATGCCTGGTTTTCCTCAGGAATTTCTTCTTTAGTAGTTTCTATTGAAGAAGTATCTTCCACTATTGTATGGTCTTCGCTATCTTCTTTTTCAGTCTTAGAGGAAGAATCGATTTCACTTTCGTTGGTATTGTTACGATCACTTGCACTAGTACTTAACTCTTCTATTTCACCTTCTTTTAAATTGTTATCCATACTTGATTCGACTTTTACTTGTATCTCCTCTTCAGTATCAGATCGTTTGTTGAGGTTGCATTCCTTCATTTCTTCATCTTGACTCTGGTCGTCGTTCTTTTCTGTTTTTTCTTCATCATCACTTCCTAAAAAAATTTTATTTTCCTCTTCAACTAGATTGTTTTGTTCATCGTCTTCGCTATTATCCACCTTAATATCACCAATAGACTCAATTTGTTGCTTTTCTTCCACCATTATTTGGTCTTCTTGCTCATTTTCAGAACTAGGTTGTTGATCACACAAGTCTTCAATCTCCTCTTCTGGCTGTTCTTCCTTGTGCACTTCCATTTCCTTGTCAATCACTGGTCCAGTAGGTTTAATGTCTTCTTTTTCGTCATACTTTTCTGCTAGTGCGGTGTGAATAGTTGGTGATTGTTGTTCACTCATAGCACTTCCTGTTTTGTCGTCCTCGCTTGCATCCTCACTCTCACATTTTAATTCTTCCGTTACATTTTCTTTACTTTCATCAGGATCAGCTACCTCCTGTACCTTATCATCGCAGATTTCATTTTTGGCTTCGACGTCTCCGGTTTCTTCCTGCTTACCTTCATCACTGCAGCTTTCATTTTCACTTTTGACCTCTTTCTCTTTTTGTTCATCGTTAAATCCTTGCTCTTCCCTCATTCTATTGGATTCACGCACCTTTAGTTCTTCGTTTAAGTTCGCAAAGTTCGCAATGTCTTCTTCGTCTTTCTGCAATTGATCACTCTCAATATATTCCTTGTCTTGCTCCGGCGTTTCTTCGTTATTCGTTTCTCCAGCTGCTTCTTTCACAACAGCTGAAACATTTTGCTCAATCTCAGGTTCTGTTTTACTTGTTTCGTTGATTTCGTCTTCAGTTGTTCGAGTATGGCTTGACGTCAAAGTATCTTCCTTTCTTTCTCTTTCATTGCTATTTTCTTCATTGTCATCTGGTTGCTCTCCCGTATCTTGAAAACTTTGAATATCATCGATGGACCCTTCATGCCTCTCGTAGACTTTCCATATTTCTTCGTCTTCTGTGTCATTACTCGAATGTTGGTCATTTTCTCTATCATCTACTTCGTTGCTACTTTCTGTGTCTTCAACAGTTTGTCTTTCTTCATCATCTTGTTTTCCCTTTTGTGTTGCCTGATTTCCAATCAATTTGGAACGTCCATTTTCGTCCCTCATCTCTTTTTCTTTTCCATCTAGTGCACTCAGAGTAGTTTCGGTTTCAAAGTCATGACGTTCATTTTTGTTGTTTTTACATTCCTGATCCATATTAACTTCACTTAAATTTTCGTGGTCTGCGTCCTCGAGTTGATGATGATTTTCTTCATTCTGTTCAAGTTCTTCCCTTAGTTCGTTTGTATCGTATTTTTGCAACTCGTTGCTAATTTCGTTTTCAATCGTTTCTTCTGTGTTTGCTTCTTCTTGCGAGTCACTTTTCTCAACCACTCCGTCAATTTCTGTTTTAATTTTATTTTCCATCTCTCCTGCATCGACGCGAACACGTTCTTCGACTACATACGCTTCACCAGTTCCGCTCTTTTCTTCTTTGTTAAGAAGTGTTTTATCAATGTTGTTGTTTTCCTCATTTAATAAGATTCCATTATTTTTTCCTTCTTCGTGTCCGTTCGTAGTTTCTACTTGCATGTCTTCAGCAGGGACGTCGTAGTCTATGTTAGCACTCTTGGGAGTTACGTAATCAGACGAACCCTAACGATTAATAAAGAAAGAGCTATTGAGTAGGGAGAGTAATTCGGGCCAAGTAACACTATTTTCATTGCCCTATTTCACAGTTCAGTTGTTTACAAACTATATAAAGAAATCTCCATACTACAATTTTTGAAGTTGAATGAAGTGATAGTGTTGTTTACTAACATTTTCAATGATCTTGTTAAAATTAATATATCTCCACCAGGATAATTTAGTGGTAATAAATTTACCATTGTATTGTGGGATTGAAATCGGGCAAAAGAAAATGTAAACAAACCATATTTCGACTCTTACAAAGCACTACGACATGGTTTTTTCAGTTAAAATTGGAATTGAATTCTTCTTGTGGTGAAATAAGCCAAACAAAGCTGAAATTTAACTAATTCGGATTTTTCTTAGTTGAAAAAAAGGAGCAGTTGCGTAATAACTATACATATAAAAGCTCAACCGCTAGCCATAAAAGGTGTTCATCTTTGATAATGAACATATGTGCACGTGACTTCAAAACCTTAAAGAACTGTTCCACCATATAAAACCAACAGTTTCAATTGTTTTTCTTAATCCAAGGTATATCTACCACTGAATCATGTATTTAATTCATTCAGTGCTAAAAATATGGAGACTAGAGGGTAGATGAGGGTAGAAACATTTGTACTCACTAGTATAACTTCAGTTTGAACCAGTGCATCTTGGGTAGGGCCTCCTTCAACACCATCGCGTTGCTCATCTATCAATTGAAACAAAGGCACCGCTTGCGTAATTTATAGAATTACACATACTCTTTTATTTAGCCAAAATTTAGAAATTCAGAGGTTTAGATCGAGTAACTGCGTATCCATATGCTGATCTATGGCAAGCTCAAAAACTGTTAAAGCAAAAAGTTGTTTATATGATAACATCCGTGACTTGTTTGCTAGTTTTGGAGTAACTCGCCACATTTAAAAACAGAATAAAATGAAATTACACTTGTCTTAAGCTTTCCAGTAAACCAACCTCTTGCTTAACACGTCCTCAAGATAGTACTCTTTGATTGATGTGTCATTTTGCTGTTATTAATGAATTTATATAAAATTTTTCTTGGTGTTTTTTACCAACAAAACACGTACAAATAACGTGATATATTGGCGATTTAATCACATCAGTGGAAGTGATGTCATAACCGTAATCAGAAGAGTTTCGTTGTAGATTTCGAAATTGCAGACGGCAAGTTCATAAACTTGAATCAAAACTTCAATTGTCCGCTACTACCTCTCAGCGTAGAAAATGAAAAAAAACATCTAACTTGGACTGGTTAAATCATTTTTTTGATACGTTATTTCAATATTTGAAGAATACTACGTTGATGCTACCTTGTTTTTCATGGATTTTTATTCTGAGCGTTTGGAATCGAAGGATAGAAATGAATTTGGAACGAGAAACACCACCAAATTGCCGCGGTCTCAGGCAAAATGATAAAATAGGTCTTGAAGTTTTTCCCAAAGCCCCGCCACAATCTTGAAAATTAAAACACAACAAAACTTGTCTGAGTACGGTTCTCATGTCACTTCATTTAACTGTAACGTTGTTACTAGGAGAATTCTAGAACAAGGCATGTTATTGGAACTTACCTCCACTACTTTTAGGTGCGGAATTTTCTATCTGTTGGAAGAGAAGAGGATGTTACACCGGGACGTGAAGTTATGAGCTTCATTCTCGAGTGGTAAGAACAATTTATTTTACAAACAAGCGCAGCCAATGGGTGAAATATTTTTCAACACAAGAGAACAAAATTAATTTATGTCTTAAAGCTGTCATGTATTTCTCTTTTCATTATATAGGCAAAATACAAACTTCCGTTAAGTCTTTGGACGTTTTTAGAAAAAATCTACAGAAAGGTAAAGGTAGCCCTTATTTAACGTCGGTACTTCCGTCAGCTCCTAGAGCTGGTATCAGTGGAAGCCGACGGTGCGCAGGTTTTCAGAAAACCTTGAACGATGATTTTTATATCTTTGGAGATTTTCGGAAATCTTTATAAAATCTTAAAATTTTCAAAATTTTCGGAAACGTTTTAGAAAGCTTTTGATGATACTTGAAAATGCCAGTTGGAGAATCTTCGGAAATCGATATCTTCTCTAACTGACATCGCAGCCATGTGGCTGAATTGTGTTATAGTTTACAAAGTTAAAAAATCAGATCAAAATGCTAAAATACTTACAAAATTTACAATTTAACATTTCAAATTTGAGCTGACTTGCACATGCTGGGCGTAAACGTTTTCTTAAAATGGTTAATGTACATTGGTTGAAGGTGAAAGGTGCGCTTTTGCCTGAGGTTGTACCAAGATTTTGACTTAGAGGGAGCAGGGAATGAAGTTTATGTGAGAGGTTGGTTAACACTGATCTGAAGATCAGTAATATAAAGCCACTTACATTCCTGTGTACTACTGCCGAAACGTTTTACTGTAATGATTATTACTGATGGTAAAATAGTCCTTGCTTATTTCAGTGACACTGTCATTGCTGCTGTTGTTTCGTCTTGTCATTGTGATATTGCTCCTGCTGCTCCTGCTGCTCTAGCCGTTGCGGTTATTATTACTAAGTGATAATGCTCCTGCTGCTGCTGCTGCTGTAGCTGTTGCAGTTACTGTTACTCAGTGATATTGCTCCTGCTGCTACTGCTGCTGCTGCAACTTTTGCGGTTATTATTACTAAGTGATATTGCTCCTGCTGCTGCTGCTGTAGCTGTTGCGGTTATTATTACTCAGTGATATTGCTCCTGCTGCTACTGCTGCTGCTGTAACTTTTGCGGTTATTATTACTAAGTGATATTGCTCCTGCTGCTGCTGCTGTAGCTGTTGCAGTTATTGTTACTCAGTGATATTGCTCCTGCTGCTGCTGCTGCTGCTTCTGTAGCTGTTGCGGTTATTGTTACTCAGTGATATTGCTCCTGCTGCTGCTGCTGCTTTTGTAGCTGTTGCAGTTATTGTTACTCAGTGATATTGCTCCTGCTGCTACTGCTGCTGCTGTAACTTTTGCGGTTATTATTACTAAGTGATGTTGCTCCTGCTGCTGCTTCTGTAGCTGTTGCGGTTATT
>JANSTQ010184418.1:0-10698 GCA_026167885.1 Bergia puertoricense
AATAATAATAGCAATGACAATAATAATGTCAGGACAACTCCACTCATCGAGGTCGACAACACATCAAGTATTACGTACACATCCAGAACCGAAGCTGGTTCGCAATGATGGGAAGTGCAAGTGATGATCACAACACTAACCAAACTCTCCCACAAAACCAAATGGGACAAAAAACAATTAACACTCAATTTTGTACCGATACACAAAAACAGACGCGTTTGAATGCGTAATGAGCCATTTTTAAGAACTGATCAATGCATAGCTAATCTTCAAATGCCAAACCAAAATAACAAAATTAAGCAGTTCTATAAATCAAAACTTACCTTCTTTGCATTGGGACGATCTTCTGATGCGCCAAACATCATTTTAGCTTTCTTCAGCGCTTTTTCTAAATCAGGTTCTCCGCTTGGGCGCTGGAATGAAGCAATAACCTCCTTAAGCGCTGTGTCGTCCTGGTATTTATCTCCAAACGCTTTAGAAATTGTAGAGCTAGACCCAAATAAAATAATTCCGTAACGAATGTTTCCAGTTCCATACAAGTCCACGATCGCCTTCATAGCGTCTTTGATTTTGTGGAACGTGTCCTCAGCATCCATGGCGGCAGAACTTATAGCAAAACCAAGGTCAATTTCTGCTACAGGCCTTTTACCTGTAATACGAGAATTGTTTAAGGTTACTGTACACATAAGCACCGCTTTTATTATCAGTCTGTTAATATAGGTCGTATACTCATAGACCTATATATCACTGGAAAGCTTATTAAACTATTTTGATGATGGTGTAAGCCATCTTAGCTTGGATTCAATTATACATAAGAGATAAGCTAATTGAGATCAAGAAAGGCAAGTAATAGTGAACAAACTTACGTTTTTCAAGTCCCTTTTCCATGATTTCCTTTGCAATTTTGTCTGGATCTCCTGTCTTGTCTGTCGTTATGACATCTCCTTTATGAGGAGTCGTACTGTTTAGTTCCATGCCATCTGCTTGATTCCCCACAGCAACAGCGATCACTCGAATCCCAGCCTCTTCCAACGCTTTCCCTTTCTCCTTTATATCTTCTAATTTGTTTCCTGATTTGTTATCCATCATAATTACAAGGATCTTAGTCGCACTCTTCCGAGATGCCGCATCTTCAAACAGTTTCAGTGTTTCAATAAGAGTTTCAGCGAGAGCTGGAGTACCTGAGCTCCTAGGAACGGCGTCAATGAAGTTTTTGAGTCTGTCATCGGTGGGTAATAATTCTGCAAACCTTAATTTTACAGAAGGAGTATCTCCAAATATTACAAGGCTGTAATGGATGAGTTCCTTTCCATATGTATCAATCATGGCTTTGATGATGTCTTTCATTTGTTGGAAGTTTTCGCTTGCATCAACAGCGCTGGCGCTTAAAGCAAAAGCCAAGTCAACCTCGGAAATCACTGGTTTTCCTAGTAATAAAAAAATATATACAGGTAAAGGCACCACGACTCCATTTTTTATAAAAATACAAGAATAAAAGTATACAAAGCCACATTACTGCATAATACAAAATACTAAACTTGACAAAACAAGATAATTAATCAAATTAATAAGAAAGAGCTACGATACAACAAAATTGTTATATCAACCACAATACAAGGATGACATTGTTATGGATGTAACAAACCACAGTTTGTTAAAATAAAACTGGATAGGACGAACAAGATTAGAAGTCCAACAATAGAGATGATAACAACTACGTTACAATCTAAATCACAAAACATTCCCTGAGCTTACATTACATTACATTACATTACACAACTTTATGTATTATTAGATCAAATAACATACCAACGCGTCATTGGAATATATTGCTTCGCATGTTACAAGTCATAGAATGTGGCGATACTGCTGACCTTTATTCAACGCATCCTAAACTGAATTTGATCATACAACACCACCTTACTTGCTCTCCGTTGTAATGCTTCCATGTCATACATTACGTCACATATCATATCACATCACATTGCGTCGCAATGAATCACAACGCATCGCATCACATCACATCACATTGCATAACATTACGTTGCAATCTAATCGATTACAATACAAAACAAAACACTATATATATCATTGTATGACATTACTTTATAGAGAACATGACGAATCCTAGAGAACAAGCAAACTTTAACAGCACAGAAATTAATTAAGAAAAAGTAAACTTGTCCAACGAAACCTTTAACCTTACGTTTTTCAAGTCCCTTTTCCATGATTTCCTTTGCAATTTTGTCTGGATCTCCTGTCTTGTCTGTCGTTATGACATCTCCTTTACGAGGAGTAGTACTGTTTAGTTCCATGCCATCTGCTTGATTCCCCACAGCAACAGCAATCACTCGAATCCCAGCCTCTTCCAACGCTTTCCCTTTCTCCTTTATATCTTCTAGTTTGTTTCCCGATTTGTTATCCATCATAATTACAAGGATCTTAGTCGCATTTTTCCGAGATGATGCATCTTCAAACAGTTTTCGTGCTTCAACAAGTGTTTCAGCAAGATCTGGAGTACCTGAGCTCCTAGGAACGGCGTCAATTAAGTTTTTAAGTCCTTCATCGGTGGCAAACGATTCAGCAAACCTTATTTTCACAGAAGGCGTACCACCAAATGTAAGAAGGCTGTATTGGACCTTTTGTTTTCCATACTTTTCAATCATTGCTTTGACGATGTCTTTCATTTGTTGGAAGTTTTCTCCTGCATCAACAGCGCTGGCACTTAAAGCGAAAGCCATATCCACCTCCGGGATCACTGATTTTGCTGAAAAGTTACAAGAGTTACAGTTTCATTAAACTAATGATTTTCTTACTGTGGAATTGCGCTGTTGGAATATTTTAAGTGTTATTAACGCTAAAATAAAGAAACAAACTAAACGGTAAACATAATTATACTACAATTAGTATCGTTGAACATTTCTATTGTAGTACCCAGGTTTCGGTTTCTATGTGCTCTCCTTCATTTATGAAATTTTGATACTGAATATGCTTAGGCCAAATACCGAACTAGGCATAGCTTAAAATGGGAGTTACCGGAACAAAACAGAACGAGTAGAAGCCGTAGTTGTAAAATGACTGTTTTCGATTTAATCACAATTCTGTTTTCGAGCTGCATCCATCCAGAAAGGGTTAAAAAGGTGTTTTTTATCATATGATCACATCACTGCAAGACAAGCTGCACAAAAAAAGTTGTGACGTGTAACATGGCCTTTAGTCTTAAAAATAATCATTACGGCTAGTAGTAGTAACTCACTATTGTCAATCGTGTGAACAATCTTGCCAACTACTTCACTTGGACCTTTCGTTGGATCAGTAACTATGATTTGATCTTTCGGTACCAGCCGCTCAAACGATTTGGCCACCTTAGCTGTCAACGAGGTAACAATCGTGACCACGCCGTTTTCTACCAATCCTCGAACCTTAGCCTTTTCGTCCTCGTGGTTACCAGTTGAGTTCTTATCGGTAAACACTAGGAAGACTTTCTTTGCAGAAGGGTTCGACTCATCCTCAAACATTTTCATTGCTTCATCCAAGGCTTTATCCATTCTTGGTCCACCGTTAACACGGGGAACAGCGTCAACATAACGCTGTAGCTCAATGAGGGATCCGTATTCTTCACGGAAGCTAAATTTGGTTGATGCCGACTCACCGAAAACAATAAGTCCGTAGCGAACTTTTTCACCGTAACCGTAGTTGTCGATTAACTTCTTGATGACACCTTTCATGTATTTGAAGGTTTCTTTTGCTGATCCCTCCGTAGCTGTAAAAGCTATTCCAATATCCATGTCCTGAATGGTCTTTTTATCTGATATGAGAACATAATTATGTTCGTAATTAATATTTTTACATGTTGTTCAGGTTAAATTTTTGTACTGTTAGGTGCCAATGTCTAAACGAGTGATTTTCATGAACATAATCAGAGAGTTTAACTATAACATGCTAGGATGCACCAAGACAAATGTAAGAGAAACGGAGAAAGAAAAGCCAAACTTTCTCAAGCAGGAATCGAACCCAAGATATCCCGATAACATCGCAGGGAATCCAACCGACTGGCCTACTGGGACAGATCGAAACCAATCAAAGACATGTTTAGCAATCTTAAACCTACACCACCAACGCTCACATTCCTTTCAGACATGTAAATTGTCCCTGTTGTAGTCGTTCCCATTGAGGAATTCGATGTTTGACAAACCCTGCAATACCAATTAACACCATAGCATGTCACGGTTAAACTCTCATGAACACATTAATCGAAACAAACATATAGGGTCAGATATGTGCATCTCATACTATCGTTCTTACTTATAGGCAATAAGTTAGAGCAAATGTTACTACTTTGTCCTGTTAATACTGTACAAACCAATCGTTGAGACGAGCTGCCCATTTGCAATTGCCATTGAAGATTTCATCCTAATTTAGCCGATATTCTTGTTATTATAAACGGATTGAAAATTGTGTCACGAGATCATAGCATTAGATGACTACCAAATAAAGCTATGGAAGAAAATGGAAAAAAAAATTAAGTGTACTTAACTGGTCATTATTTAAGATGGAAGGGGATGGATAAGAAACCTGTGAATCCTGGATATGCTTCGGAAAAGTAAAGGACCCTGAAAATTCGAAAGATGTGAAGGAAAGGACCCTAGGTTTTGAACAAAACAAAACAAAAAGGGGAACTTATAAAATTTATACTGCCCAGGGAGGATACCGAATTTCACTTTGACCAAACATATTTTCCTCCATCCCATCGCCCTCCCAGTTTAAATAACGACCCGTCCCTTGGGATCGAGAAATTTAAAATTACGATTGGGGTAACTGGAACAGCTACTGTTCTCCCACCTAGTAAAACGGCATTTGAATCTTTCCCAACAGTTGTGCATGTGCTAATAAACTTCACCCTTTTCGAATTCCCTTTTCACTTCGTTTACTCACTCTCAAAATTTAAAAGGAGTTTCCCCCTTAAACTAACCTTGACGGATCCGCTCAGATATTTTATCAGTAATGTCCTTCGGTTTGTCAGACGTTTTAGCTGTAACAATATCAGCTTTATTGCTAGTGATGTGCGACATCTCTTTAGCATCTCCTTCATTTCCAATAACAACTGCAATTACAAGATCAGTCCCTTGCTGTTCTAAGGTTTTCGCTTTGTCTTTCACATCCATTGGTTTACTGGTCGACTTCTTATCACTAATTACCACCAGTACCTTTTTAGCTTGAGGACGACCACTAGTTTGAAACAGTTTCCCGGCTTCCTCAAGAGCTTTGTCCAACGCCGGACCACCACTACCTCTTGGTAGTGAATCGATGAACCTCTTAAGATATTTGTCGGTGGAGAAATCGTCCTGAAAGGTGATTTTTGTCACAGCGGTATCACCAAAAACGATTAGGCCATACTTGACCTTTCCTCTGCTATATTTATCGACCATTTCTTTCACTATATCCTTCATCTGCTCAAATGTATCTTCAGCGTCTGCTGAAGTTGCTGTTAGCGCGAAAATGAGATCCAAATCCTGAGTTGGCGGCAGTTTAACTTAAAGAAATAAGAATCAACATAAGAATCTAAGTGTTACAAATACGAGCAATGTGTTTCTGAGTAATATTTTACACTGGAGGAAGCAACAAACTAGCGACTCTTTTTACCAAAAAGCAGTCTTATGTAAAACAGTAGCTTTGTTAACATTATCACTAAATGGATAATTAAAAGTAGTAATAATAATAACAATAATAATAATAATAATATCAATAAATAATGACCTAATAATAATAATAAATAACAATAATAATGACCTTTAAATTAAAATGTCAGATAACGAAGCGAGCTTGTGCTCTTAATACCCATAAAACTTCCTTCTCTTTCTTTTTTTCTCAATTTCAGTATTCTTCTCAGGTCTTGGTTTACCGGTCTTGCCCCTCATTAATGTTTCCAAAATTTTAGTAAGGCTGAAATTCAAAAGACTTAGAACAGACCATTTTATTTACTTTATTCCCTTCTCTCAGAGCGGGGTTGGGGTGTTTACTTGGACCGGAATAGTTCTGTCTTTTGGCAAAATGCAATTAATTTTCAGTGGCAATTTTCTTACAGTTTACTATGCTTAGTATAAAATTTGGGAGTTAATCTACCACATCAGAAATCCAAACAAGAAGATACAATGGTTCTTCTCTTTCAGTATACAAAGTCTAAACTAACTTAAAATTGACTTGTACTGTCTGCAGTCTATGTATTCCCATTACTGTTTTAGTCACATGACGTAAAACGTGTAGTATCAAGCCAAAAAGCTAATAAGCCTCGCTATAAGTGCCTCTTTAAAACATTTCCTAAACATCTACCAACCTGTGTGAATCTTGTGTAACACCTTCTCAGCAATGACCGCAGCTTGAGGCGTAGCAACAGTTGTGTTTACTGCAATAATATTCTCAGGTGGAAGCAAATTCTTTCCAGTGTCAATAGGATCAGTGCCCCAATGAACAAGCAGCGAGTGCACATTGATTTCTGTGAGAGCGTCAAGTTTGGTCTTTTCATCTTCAGGTTTGCTTGTGGACGTCTTGTCCATGAACACCACAAACACCTTCCTTGCTTCAGGTCTTGCACTTTGCCCAAACAATTCCTTTGCTTTCTCTAATGCTTTGTCAAGCATAGGACCTCCTTGGCTTTTGGGAGTAGCTTCGATTAATCTTCTTAACGCCTGGTCTGGAAATTTATCTCGGAATGAAATACTAATGGTGGCAGTGTCTCCAAACACTATCAAGCCGTACCTAACTTTCTCCTGCCCGTATTTTTCCACGATCCGCTTTACAACAGCTTTGATGTTTCCAAAGTTACTGTTAGCTGCCTCAGCTGTAGCAGATATTGCAATGCCAAGATCCAGGTTTTGAATGATAGTCTCTCGTCCTGTTAAGTGTAAACTTTTTAGTACAAATATGGGCCTTCATTGTTATGAGGAATTGTGTCGAACTTATCCAGTAGTTTTACGAGCTACTCAAAAACAAAATTACTCATGAAACACCATAGAAGGTAAAGATAAGCATACAGTAGATCGTACATGTAAAAACTTACTTGGAATGAAATAGCTATCATAAGCACCATATACAAACACAACAAAGTAAGATTTATCGTATCCAAGTTACTTTTGCTCTTTGACCATCTTTGCAAGACAAATAATCTTAGTGTCCATTTCTTCATAAAAGCCACTTCAGTTCACAAAGTTGACGTTGATCATTAGATAACAATGGAAGACTTTTTTTTTTAAAAAAAAAACTGTTTTCTCTGCGTTCGCGAGTAAGCTGAATGTGTGTTTTGATGAAAAAGGGTTAATACGACACGTTCTTTGCCGTACGGTTGGGTTCGAGCGTTAGCCCTTCGTCAGAACAGACTGAATCATTAGATAGTTATTATAAAATTTACCTTTATCAATCACAGAAGCTATATCGTTAGCAATCTCTTTAGGCTTGTTGGACGTGTCGACTGGCATAATGTTCTCTTTATTGGGTATCAGACTGCTCATGTCGCTGGAATCGGCATTCTCACCAACATTAACAGCTATAACCAAGACATTCTTATTGTGAATTGGCTTTGCTTCTTTCTCCACATCCTCTGGTTTACTGGTTGATTTGTTGTCTATGATCACGACCAGTACCTTCTCTGCATTAGGACGTGCACTGTTCTCGAACAGTCTGCTAGCTTCTTTCAAAGCTTTGTCCAATGCTGGGCCACCAGTGGTCCTTGGTACTGTGTCCACAAGGTTCTTGATTTCTTCTTCACTTGGTAAATAATCGTTAAAGTCAACTTTTATTGATGCGGTGCCACCAAACACAACCAAACCGTACCTCACTTTCCCTGTACCATATTTCTCTATGATAGCTTTCACGATGTTCTTCATACTGACAAAAGTGCGATCAGCAGTACCGGATGTTGCAGACAACGCGAAAGCAATGTCTATGTCTTTCGTGGGCTTAACCACTGTGAAGGAAAAAAAGACCGAGATACAATGTCTAATGATTTTTAAATATTCAGTGTGTCTGTTTTTGTTGATTTTTTATCGCCGCTGGTGCAAGAGTTTTGGAAATTCCATTAAAGTCATTGTGGACCTAGATTCATTATAAAAAACCAACAATTATTGGAATGATACAAGGAAAAATGTTAATAAAACGTACAAGGATCCATTTAACAGTGTTTTAATGACTGTAGTAATACATTCTGAAGAAATGGCAAGACAAGATTGAGATGGGGAATAGGAGGCCCAGCAAGGAATACTGAAATCTCTTTTCTTGAATTAATTTTGTGTGTATTAAATTAGTATTATATTTTGTGATTTTAAACTGCGCGAGGATTAAATTTAAAAACCTTGAAAAAATTGATATCAATATATACAAATAAATCCGATTAAGGTACTGGTCAATACCGTGTAAATTCCGTGTTATAAGCACCCGTAATATAACAACAACGCAATGGGTTCCAGCAGTGATTACCAGAAAAATTCGTACACCGTTATTGTTATATCTTCTCACTTGAACTTATGACAGTCCAAAAGAATGATAATAATAAAAGCTCCATCAGTAAATCACTGTTCTCCCTTTAAAGCTCTGACGAAGGTATTACGAACAGAAGCCCAATAATTTCTTTACTTCTTACCTTTCCTTGCTTGATCAATAATCATCTTTGCCAAGATCCTCGGATTCGCATTGGCTGACACCTTTAGAAGGTCGTTTTTAATTTGTGAAATATTTCTCAGTTCATCAACATTAATCTCATTCCCAACAGCGACGGTGATTATCCTCACGTTATTATCTTTCAACTGCTTGGCAACCCCAAGAAAATCGCTTGGATTATTGCTTGACTTATTGTCGGTCATTACTATAAGAATTTTGGTAGCATTCGGCCGCAGTCCTCTTCCTTCAAATATTTTCTTTGATTTCTCGAAGACGTTCTTTAGGTTAGGGGGTCCGTTCTCGCTCGCCGCTTGATCCAGCAGCTGTTTTAGATATTCAAGTGGTGGAGATTTGTCTGCAAAGCTAACAAGAGTAGTCGAGGATGCGCCGAAGATAATTAGGCTGTAGTGGATTTTCCTAGTAACGTGGGTATCGATAATGGCTCTGATGGTGTCCTTCATTAGTTTGAAAGTCTCGTTTTTCTTGGAAGAGTCGGCAGAAATAGCAATACCCAGGTCAAGTTCAGGTACTTCTATGGGACGCTCTGTTGGAAATGTATAATTAATTCAGTTTATGACAATGATTATTTTTGATAACAAGTTTATACAAAACCAGTAATGAATGCTTTTCGCTCTGTCGAGGTAGCACGCGCCCGAGTGTATAGCTAATGCAAGTTTAAATAATTTTCTAAAGTTTTGATTAATGAGTTTTCTCGCAGTATATAGAAAAGCTATTAATCCTGTAGGAGTTAAAACTTTTTGATAGATAATAACTATACTTTGCTCTAATACAATAATGTGGAGACTACTATACGCTTCACTCCACTAACTACACTACACTACATATTTTTAAAAAGTACACTACACTATACTACATTACACTACACTAACTACACTACCCCACAGATTAAACTACACCATTTCTAAACTTCATCGCACTGTGCTACACTAAATTTACTAACTTACACTACACTGCAGTGATGCTATGCTATGTTTTTGTATGATGTTATGCTGTATTGTGCTGTGCTATGCTATGCTATACTATGCTGTGCTATGCTATGCTATGCTGTGCTATGCTATGCTGTGCTATGCTATGCTATGCTATACTATGCTGTGCTATGCTATGTTATGCTATACTATGCTATGCTGTGCTGTGCTGTGCTATGCTATGCTGTGCTATGTTATGCTATACTATGCTGTGCTGTGCTATGCTATGCTGTGCTATGCTATGCTATGCTATGCTGTGCTATGCTATGCTATACTATGCTGTGCTATGCTATGCTATGCTATACTATGCTGTGCTATGCTACGCTATGCTATGTTGTGCTATGCTATGCTATACTATGCTGTGCTATGCTATGCTATGCTATACTATGCTATGCTGTGCTGTGCTATGCTATACTATGCTGTGCTATGCTATGCTGTGCTGTGCTATGCTATGCTATGCTGTGCTGTGCTATGCTATGCTATGCTGTGCTATGCTATGCTGTGCTATGCTATGCTATGCTGTGCTATGCTATACTATATTGTGCTGTGTTGTGCTGTGCTATGCTATGCTATGCTATGCTGTGCTATGACATGCTATGCTATACTATGCTATGCTGTGCTGTGCTGTGCTATACTATGCTATGCTGTGCTGTGCTGTGCTATGCTATGCTGCGCTAAGCTGTGCTATGCTATGCTATGCTATGCTGTGCTATGACATGCTATGCTATGCTGTGCTGTACTATGCTATACTATACTATGCTATGCTATGCTGTGCTGTGCTATGCATGCTATGCTATGTTATGCTTTGCTATGCTATGCCATGCTATGCTATACTATGCTATGCTATGCTGTGCTATGCTATGCTATGCTATACTATGCTATGCTATACTATACTATACTATACTATACTATACTATGCTATGCTGTGCTATGCTATGCTATGCTATGTTATGCTATGCTATGCTATGCTATACTATGCTATGTTATGCTTTGCTATGTTATGCTTTGTTATGCTATGCTATGCTATACTATACTATGCTATGCTTTGCTATGCTATGCTATG
>JANSTQ010184418.1:10798-21640 GCA_026167885.1 Bergia puertoricense
TGCTATGCTATGCTATGGGTACCGTTAAGTGATGCTGTACCCGTAAACTCACCTTTTAAAACTTGTTTCATTATTTCGTCACCAAGAGCAGTTGGAGTCACATCTTTTGAGACTTCGATTACGTCCTGTGGATCAGAAGTTGCATTCCTTAGCTGGCCAGGATCCGCTTCCTCACCCATTGCGACAAGAACAAGTGAAACATCGATATCTGTTAACTGTTTGACAGCATTTTGAACTTCCTCTGGTCTGCTTCCTGACTTGTTATCCAAAATAACTACTAGAACTTTTTCAGCATCTGGTCGAGCTACACGTTCAAACCGTCTTCTCGACTCCTCTAAGGCCTTCTTCACATTTGGTGTTCCACTTTGCTTTGGAATGACATCAACCATCTGTTTCAGATCGTTGGAAGTGGGAAACGAATCGCTGAAGATGATTTTGGCTGAAGCTTCATTACCAAATACGATAAGGCTGTAATGGATTTTTGCTTTGCCGTATTTATCAATAATCGCTTTGATTGTATCCTTCATTTTACTGAATGTATCGTCAGAGTTCGCCGCCGATACACTGATTGCGAATCCTAGATCAACTAGTGGCAACTTTAACGAATCTGTAGAAGTATTAAACATAAAAAAACATGTCATTTTTGCTGTAATTTATCACCATTGTAATTATTGACAAAAAAGAAACCCTTCATATAATTCCCGAAATCCTTACTCATTTTCTTGTATTTATTGAGATCACTTTTTGTATTTGAATTTGATGCATGTTAACTGCAATTGCGTCAAAATAAAAGCCCATTTAAGAGTTTTAGTTTGACGAGAAAGAGAGCGTAGTATTCTTAGTCAACCTATACGAAGTTCATCGAAAGGCAAGTAAGTTATTTTAGCCGTGGATTTAAATCTGTTAGGTCGTACTTAATAATATCAATAGTTATTGTTAGTAATTACGGCTGCCTATCCCTTATCTTACCGCTAACTGCCAGAGTCATTATCTTTTTGCCAACATCAGCAGGATCGTCGTGCGTGGTAGCCCCGATAACATCTTGTTTAGACGCAGCGGCGTTTTCGAGCTGTTCTGCGTCACCCTTTCCGCCTATTGCAACGGCAATAATCTTGATGCCATTGTCCTGTATTGGTTGTGCTAAGTTTCTTATCTCTTGATCTGTAGTCGGGGACTTGTTGTC
This sequence comes from Bergia puertoricense, assembly GCA_026167885.1. Taxonomy (NCBI): domain Eukaryota; kingdom Metazoa; phylum Cnidaria; class Anthozoa; order Zoantharia; family Parazoanthidae; genus Bergia; species Bergia puertoricense. Next base: position 11,982 of record JANSTQ010184418.1, read on the forward strand.
CGTGATTAACACGAGGACCTTTTCGGCTTGAGCTCGTGTTCCCTTCTCAAAGAGTTTTCGGGCTTCTTCCAGAGCTTTGCCGAGGTCAGGGAGTCCGCTTCCTTCATGTTTAAGAAATTAAGGCTTAGTAATTTCGTTCATCAACAATACTTTATATATAGACTAACATAAAGAACGCAGGTAATACAAAAAAGAGTTAAGTTTCATTTTCGATATCTTACTGATGGCAACATAAAGGTTCGCCACTATAGATTGAGTTGTTGCAGCTGGCTTAAGTGATAAATGTTGTTGACACTGACTAACAGCGCGAGATGGAAAATAGAACATTTTATAGCAGCGATGGCAGCTGACACTATTGTCAAGATGTTGAAGATAACTTTATTTCAGCACGGTAAATAAAACCATTTAGGCCGTATCACCATCAATATCAATATCAATATCAACATAAAAAGCAAATTATAGAAATAATAAAAATTATCAAAAATTTCAACTCAAGTCTAGGAATATATAAAATGTAAAATATTATAAGCTGTCTGTAATCTGTATTTTTAGTTATTATAAATGTTTGTTACTAAGAATGTTTACATTAATATATCACATCCAGTTACACAAATATAGGAATATATAAAATGTAAATATTATAAGCTGTAGATTTAATCTGTATTTTTAGTTACTATAAATGTTTGTTACTAAGAATGTTTACATTAATATATCACATCGAGTTATACAAGTCTAGGAATATATAAAATGTAAATATTATAAGCTGTAGATTTAATCTGTATTTTTAGTTACTATAAATATTTATTACTAAGAGTGCTTACATTAAAAGGACTCTTTCACGGCTTTGCGCATGCTCAGGGATTTATTGACAAAATCCTGTTTCAAGCTAAAATATCTATCAACAGACACTGTTCAGATACCAGTCTAAGTTTTTCAGGAAGTAAATGCTATGGATGGGCTATTTTAGGGGGCGATTAAGTTGGATTGTAGTTGTCAGTTCTTGTGTTCCGGGCTGGAACACAATGTAATAAATTGTTTTAAAATGCATAAAGCCTTAGCAGAGGTCTTTTTAGTGGATTAAGATGTTTTCTTTGGAATTATTTGGATAAACAACGTGAAAATTTAACTTCTGAAAAAGAGAAAATCCATTGATTCAGCCATGAAAGAACCACTTTATATATCACATCGAGTTATGCATTTGTTTGAAAAGACTTTTATTTATTTATTTATTTATTTTCCGTTACTTGTCCTCCATCTAGAAATATGACTCCTGACATCAAAAAAGATTATTCTTTTGTGAGTAGTCCTCGTGTTACTTGGTGATAATGATTAACGGAGGTGTAACAGTTGCAAGGCAGTGAAAGTGTTGTCCTGTCTGCGTCATACGAGTTGTGAAAAGTAATCACTTTGCATTGTTTTATAACTTTCTAAACTGAAAACAATTCATACCTCTTGGAATGGCGTCAATAAAGATCTTTAGCGAAGAATCAGATATCTTCTCGGTGAATGTTATTTTGGTGCTTGCAGTTTGTCCGTAGACTATAATTCCATACCGCAGTTTCCTTGCCGAGTAAGTGTCAATGATTGATTTGATGATGTCCTTCATCTGTCGATAAGTCTCGTCTGAATCTGTACTCGTTGCACTGATTGCGAATCCAATATCAATCTCAGGTATTTTGGGACGATCAACAGCTACAAGTACAAAAGTAATGAAATTTCTCGCTATTTACACCATGAACACATTCAGTTAGGCTTTTAACTTTCAGTAGCTACTTTCTTGTATGTGGGGAAGAACAAGTATCCCACTCCCGGATAGCATACAAGTTGACGGCCCATTAAATATTAACATCAAAACTTTATTTGAAGCTTACTTATACTACTCATATTTACAAAATGAATATTCTGTCAGAAGCAACAATCTTGAAATCATTTTTCCCCGCAATTATCAAAATTTTTATTTATTTCTATTTATTTATTTATTTATTCAGCTTGCACTGTATAAACAAAAAAAACACAATAAAAATTTATACAGCGCCCTTCAATATAGACTGTCAAAAACTAAATATCCATAATAAGAAAAATAAACTACAAAGTCTACATCTGTAAGTATTGTTAAGAAATAAATAAAATGTAAATGATAAAATAAACAAATTAATTTATTAGGTTAAACTGCACAATTAAAAACAACAGTAAACAGATTGTTTGCGTGGTAGCGATAACATGGTTGTGGCATCGGCTACAAACTCTACGCCAGGTATGAAGATTGACAACGAAAAAGTGAGTTCGTACAGTGTCCGCTAAATAATCTTAAAAGAAATTAAGGGTTTGCGCATTTAGTATCTTTCGGTAGAGCGTTCCATGTGATATAGTTTGTGAATATTCTTCAAATACAGTATTGCGTTCCTTCTATTCCAACTTCGACTAACCAAATTTAACCGAAGATATCGTCAAAACAAGACGTAGTCATTTGGAAACTTCGATTAAAGGGAAAAGTGCCCCGTTAAGAATTACAGGAAACTACACTAAAGCTTTTGTTAAAAACAATACAAATAGTATACAAGGTTGACAAATAAGACGGATCAGTGAGGTGTTTTTTTTTTCTGATCACAAAACACATTCTGGACGTAAGCAGGGTTTCACTGTACAAACCATTAAAAATCCGCCTCATAATTTGATTGGCCAGTTGCTGAGGGTCCTGGTTACTTGGCGCCACAATTAGATCTTCCTTATATGGAGTTATCACTTCAAGCTCTGTCTTGTCAGCATTTTGACCGATAGCAACGGGAATAATTTCAACTCCCATATTGTCAAGGTCTCGTCCAACACTCATTTTCTTAATGTTGCCATCATCTCCTGTAGATCTACTATCCGTCAACACAACCAGTATATTTTTTGCATTTTGTTTTATGAAGCTGCTTTGGAAAATCTGTTTTGCTCGTTCCAGGCCTTTGTCCAATGCCGAACCTCCATCGGTTCGAGGAATTCCATTAATGAATGCTAGGAATTCTTGAGGATTTTGAAGCTTGTCCTTGAATCTCCATAGAGCTCTAGCATTGCGTCCATACACTATGACAGTATATCGCACTTTAACAGTGCCATATTTGGTAACGATTGCTTTTATGGTGTTCTTCATCAGGTTGAACGTTCTGCTGCCACCTGCTGAAGTTGTACTCATAACAAACGCGAGATTCATCTCTGGCACCCATTTTGTAACTACAACATAAATAGCAATAATAAATAAACAAATATATGTTTAAATGTATATACACTAACAAACAAATTAACAAAAAAAATTAATAGAGATAAATAGTGTTAATTCATGGTCCCCAGTGATATTCCTGAGTAAAAGTTAGAAGTTATGAACGATAATCAACTACAAGTAGCACAAGCAGGCGTAGCTCAGTTGGTTAGTGCGCGGCCTTCGGAGCTAGCGGTCTCCATTTCGATTCTCGGTGACTCCAGTGTCTGCTTCGACTTTTCTCTGATCTGTGTAGCTTTAGTTTTAAGTACCCGTAAAACGGAGCACTGACAGAGGGATTATTGTATTGTTTGTATTTTTCAAAATAATAAATATATAGATTTTGTCCCATGAAGTTCCTTTGTTAGAAAATACCACCTTAAATTAACTTAATTAGTTTTTAAGTGGACTACTTATTAGAAACTGGAGTCTAGAGTATTAGTATGACATCATCTTTACTCGAAATGTTTGTGTAACTTAATTTCATCCCTCAGATATTCGAGCAGGGGATTCAAGTCTTCCTTGAAAATTTGCTTCTCTTTATTTACTACAGACTTTGAAAGGTTTGGTAGTTTTTTACTTCTTACTCTTGGTGAGCTTTTCATCTGTGATCAATTCCCATTTAAACTAAATCACTCTTGTTTCTTCGCACTTCTGTTTCTTTTTCAGTCTTCAAAATTAGCTTCAAATCACGACAAATGTGAACTGAATACACGACAACTCGATGCAATAGTCATGCACCCTACGATTGGCGCCAAAAGTTGCTAAGTTCGCACTTTTACAGGCGGCCGACATGACACACGTACTTGCCGATCTGAATCTTAACTTTTTATAACCAAACTATTTTTAAAAAAGTCAAATTCAAGCAAAAAATGGGCAATTCGTCCACTTTTGAAACTGTAAAATTAATACCAACATTGTAGTAACGTAGCCTGCGTGCCTGTATCGGGAATTGCCGAATGACACCCCAGCCAATCAGAAAGCGCGTTATATCTACTTTATTTTATATTAACTAGCTAATATTACTAGTAACATCAATACGTTATATTGAAATGCGAATTTGAGGTTTATTATAAATATATCATTATCATTATTATTATTATTGTTATTGTTATTATTATTATTTATTATTATTGTTGTTATTATTATTATTATTATTATTATTATTAATTGACCTTGCGCATCGCGGTAGGTGTCTGTTATTCCAGTTTCTGTTCTTCCTCGTAAACATAGATTTAGTTTCTTTCAAGTGTTTCGTTTTCCATTTGCTTATGTGCTGGAACTTGTCGAAAACACTTTTTAACAGCGGTGGCATAAATATCAACTCAAACAGTAAATAATAATAATAATAAAAATGATAACAATGACGGGTTTTTTAAAACTACATATGTCCGCAAAAAAAATAATTAAAATAACTTAAACTGAAGAAAACAACATGTCTATGAGAATATTAAATATTAAAATATTAAAATACTCCAAGTAGGAGACAGGGATTACATCGCAACTAGAATATTGATATACAAAAGAAAGGATAGAAAACAAATTTTATGAACATAGTTTGTAAAAGTTTTGACTGAAGCTGAATTAGTTCTACAGTCATTGTATGTGTTGCGGAGATTGTACCTGTTGATTATTTTGCTTGCGCTTCACATTTGATATTATTAACTAAAACTAAATACTTAAACGAAATATTATACAACTTCTGTAAGGTTAAAGGCGAGCACAGTTTATAGAATAAGCTCAAACCCAATTAAACGCTTACCTTTCGATGTCCTTTCTAAGATTCGTTGAGCCACATTCTCAGGATCGTCGTCGTTGTTAGAGTCTATTACGTTATTCCGTGTGGGTGCAATTCTTTCGATCTCCTTGGGGAATTCCCGCAATCCAATTGGGACAACTATTAACTGAACCCCGATATCGTTCAGCTTTTTAGCAATCGTAACCGAGTTGTCCTCTTTGCCATTTGATTTTGTATCAGTAAATATCAATAAAACTCTCGTGTGTTTTGGTCGGGTTTGAAGACTTGCATTGAACAGTTTTAGAGATTCCTCTAAGGCTTTCTCAAGATTGGAACCACCCAATGTTCCTGGAATGTTCTCGATGAACGCTTTGAGTCTTGAATCATCCGGGAATGTGTCTTGGAAGGTGAGTCTTGTGGAAGGTTTATCAGCGTACACAATCAATCCATATCTTGTCTTGTTCCTTGGGAATTTATCAATCAAGGACTTCACAACTGACTTCGCAAACTGCAAGTTTTCGCTTGCAACTGGACTAACCGCAGAAATTGCAACCCCAACGTCAATTCCTGCTTTCTCGGGTTCTGTGTTAAATTTCAAGCGAAAATGGACCGTAAAATTACACGGATTTGAATGTCAATTTTATAAATATTTAGTAGCCCCATAACAGCAACAAAAAGGCAAACTAAAACAAAATAGAATAAGTATATCGGTTTTAACTAAAGATATTTTGCCTGGCAATTTTTCAGTTAATCTATAACTTTGTGTACATGGATTTTCCACGTATGGAAAGCGTATCAGACCTTAACAGGCGCTGCTCCGTAAAGTTTGTGTTTTGTCTTTGTAATTTCAATTTAACGGAGGCTCGTGTAATTAGTAAAATATCGAAAAAATGTAGTTAAATTAGCCCCTGATTCCTATCATATCATTTGACTACAATCCTAAATTCTTCGACAGCTTAATATCTTTAATTTTCTCTTGTAAGTCCAGTCGAACATAATTGAAAACACATTACAAACAATATTACTGAAATATTTTGATTATTACACTGCATTTTCACTTTCAACAATATCTTATTCCATGATTATGTACCTTTTAAGGCCTTCTCCATTATTATTTCTCCCAAGGCAGAAGGTTTAACCGCCTTTGGAGAAGTAATAACATTATCAGGATCTTCAGTGATGTGTCCCAGCTCCTGTGAATCAGCTTCATCACCCATGGCAACAGAAATAATAACCACGCCCTGCTCTTCCAATGGCCTAACAACATTTTTCAGCTGTTTCTTATCGACTCCAGTTCTTTTATCTGTAAAAATTACGAGGATTTTCTTTGCCTCTAAACGCGCCTGATAAGAAAATAAATAGCGTGGTTAGGTGTCTTGAATACACAAGGTAGCGAACAACTTTTTCAGAAGAAATTCCCTGATGGGAATTGAACACATGACCTCTGATTGCTGGTCAGATGCTCTACCCACTGAGCTACAGAGACGTACATGGGGAACTGGGTCACTTAACTTGGTTCTAGTAGATGGTAGATGGACATATGCCCTGCGATAGTGCTGGCTCGACCTTATATATATATTCGGACTCAGAATTTTTTCTGAAGAAGCTGCAGACAACTTTCAAGCTATTTAACATTTGCATCTCAGCTGCACCACTTACCAAGGTAGCGAACAAGTTATGAAATACTGTAATCGTTATAGGGGTTACTTTTTGCAAAACAGAGACGAAGTTCAAGATATCTACTCTGTAACATTTCCCTGATTGTAAATAGTTCCTTTTCCTAATTTTTGGGGCGTTAACTTACTCTTACACAAACCGTTATGATATGATATGTCGCCGCTCATGCTAACGCCAGAACATCTTCAAATTTCCTTTCTAACACTCCAGGTGATCGGATATTTATCACGTACTTGGAGTAAGCCAATCAGCGCGAGCTTTCAGGTCTGCCCAAAAGGAACCATCCCAGATTAGTAACGATCGCTGTTGTTTTCTCGTTTTGCTAAAGAAACGAATTCCGTAAAATGAACTATTAAACAGACAAGTTCTGGTAATTACATGCAACAAAGAAGTTGCCTTTTAGCCCATCTACAGCTTTAGCTGATAAATATATTTAAACATAATGAGTTTTGGTAGTTTTTAGAACTGTTTTAAAACCAACGACAAATTTAAAATGGCGGCCATTTTGAGACCATTTTGTGCGCGCGCGGCTTTCTGGAATGGTGCCATATAATCAATTCAGCCAGGGGTTCCTTGCACGCAATAGCCGATCACCTGGCTATTTATCCTGACAAACGATCGTACGGTACTACTGTGAACAATATAAGGAGATAAAAATAGTTAAAAATAGTTATATACCGCAGAACTATCGAAGACCCTTTTGGCTTCTCGCAGTGCCTTGTCGAGAGCAAGCCCACCGCTTTTCCTCGGTAACGAATCCACAAAGCTCGAAAATGCCTCTGCATTCGGAAACATACTCTGGAAGGCTTGACTGACTGATGCTGTGTCCCCGTATGTTACCACGCCGTAGTGGATCTTTTCAATACCATATTTGGAGACAATTGACACAACGGTATCCTTCATTTTCTGGTACGTTTCTGAGGCCTCTCGACCAGCGGAACCCATTGCAAAGACCAAATCAATTTCAGGAACAAATGCAGGAGCTATAGTAAATGAGATATAAAACAACACGGTTTTCATGACCAGCCAAGTTGAGCAATTTGAGTTTTCAATAATAGAGGTTTACCAAAAGCGTATTTGAATACCGATGAAGTGCCACGAAGCATTTATTAGATGCTGTGCAATAAATCTCGACTTTTACCTCAAACTGACCACAAATTCCGTGCAAAATCTCGCATATGAGAAATCTAAAGGTTGTTGTTAGTGTTTGGTAAGGTTATTGTATATAACGAATAAAGGTTTTTCCTGGCTCTAACAAAATTTAAGTGTTTATGCTTCAGAAAATCTCTAACTAAAGTTTTTACAGAACCTACAAACAGTTCTTTGAGATTAAATTTAAATTTCCACACTTTTACTATATGCAACAATTTCGGCCTTATTTTATATTAATCATACAATAAAGATAAGAGTTTCTGTAAAAAGGGGGTTTGTTTTGCGTAAATTAACATTGCAATAGCTGTAAACGCAAGTAAAGCGGCATGTGTTTACTACATGCTTCAACAAAAAAAGTTGGCAATCAACTTCTTTCTCGTTGGCCATCGTGTCAGTTTGCTAAATTGAATCAAACTACTTACATTGTGACAATGAATATCTTGTTTCTTACTCTCTTTTAATTACTTTGTTAATTTGAAGTTTGTGCGAACCCTTCTGTTAATTACCTTTGTCCTTTGCCCTCTCCATGATCTGTTCAGCAACCTTTGAAGGGGAATCGACCTCTTTAGTAGTGTTCAAGAAATTTCCTTTCTTCGGGGTGATCTCCTTCAGAGTTGATATATCAGGTTGATTACCAATTGCAACGGTTATGATTTCAACGCCATCCTTGGCAAGATTCTTTGCCACATCCTTCGTCCTTTTAGTGTCACCAGTGTTACGCTTATCCGTGATAATCACCAGAACACTTTCCGCCTCTTCTTTGGTTCCACTTCCCTTCCCAAAGAGCTTTCGTGCTTCTTCCAGTCCTTTTTCAAGGTTAGATCTCCCGGTGCTCTTTGGAGCTGCATCGATAGCAGCTTTCAGCCTTTCTTGGTTGCTGATTCCATCCTTAAAAGTCATCCTAATAGAATAAAAAAGATATACATTTGTAGGTCAGTATAATCTCTTGTATTTTTGTAAAATATTTTTGAATTGAGAAACAATTTGATTCTCTTTACTGTCATAATAAGACTTGTCCACCGATTTACGATCATTATATTGCAAATAGTACTTGAAATAAGTTTGTGTAACCAGGGAAAGACAGGTATCGCCCACTTTTCTTCCCGTTTTATTAAGAACCCGGTTCTGAAAAATTTTACATTTGCAACCTCGACTGTTGAAATATCGGAAAAAGTCCGAGACCTTGGAATTACCCTGGATCGTAACCTGACCCTCACTCAGCAAATAAATGAAGTCTGCAAGAAAGCTATAGTTGCATTAAGTATGTTGGGAATATTCGCAAGTATCTACCCAGGAAAAACCTAGAACATATCTCGCCTTGACTACCACAACGGTATACTCTACGGTCTCCTCTCCTGCGAAACCAGCAAACTTCAAAGGATACAGAACACTGCTGCTCGCCTACCAAGATCATATCACTCCCGTCCTGAAATCCTTACACTGGCTACTTGTTGAATCTCGCATCTGCTACAAAATTCTGCTCATCATCTTTAAAGCTCTAAATGGCCTGGCTCCTGATCTATATACTCCAACTCATTAATCGTTACCGCCCCACTCGTTAACTGCGCTCAAGCTCTCGCTTCCTTCTCACTGTCCCTACTGTCAAAACTGTCACTTATGGTCAATGGGTCAATGTTCTTTCTCTTTTGCAGCGCCAAAATTATAGAACTCGCTTCCTGAATCGCTGAAACATTCTTCAAACATCAAAACTTTCAAAATAAATCTCAAGACCGTTTTATTCAATGAATTTTATCTTAACAATTAGAATTTGACTTGATTTCAATCTCATTATTATAAACGCATAGAGTTTTAATTTATGCGTCTAAGAACATTTATTATTATTATTATTATTAT
>JANSTQ010184419.1:0-19154 GCA_026167885.1 Bergia puertoricense
TAATGGATCTGAATATGCTTAGATTAGAGGCATTTATAGAAGGTTTTATGTATACAATACAAATAAACAGGCCACGCACACCAGTAACAAACATGGTTTTTGTTTAGAAAATAAGAACCTGTTTAAGAACCTAAACAGCCTAACTTCCCAGTTAAGTACCAGTAATGGTAAACTCTCCTTCGTGGTCTCCTCTGAAGCGGCGTGGCTGAGTACAACAAACACCCAACTGCATCATGGTCGTTAAATTTCGTAAGGACAAGTATCACAAATTTTCAAATTTCAGGTAACCAAAAGAAAATCGCTGAGAACGAGGTTGATATGGGGAATCCTTAACTTCCCTCTTTTCGAAGTGACTTGATCATGAAATTCATAACAAGATAAATGATAAAGTCCTGGAGCTCAGTTGTTCGCCAATTAAACGCTTCAACCAGTTAAAACAATAGGCTAAAAGTTGCCAAAGCAGCCAACCCCTCCCTCCCCAATACCTCCCCATCCATCCATAAAACCATGGATTTTTTACTTACTTGGACTTATCCATTCGAAGTATATTGTTATGTATATACTATACAGGAATTCCATCATCATTTGCTTACTTTAATCAGCGATTTCAAGTTAAGTAATTTTAGAAAGAGCTTTCATAGAATGACTATGACAGTTCTATCAATAAAGTACTTTATTTCTGTATTTCTAAGGAGCTGACAGCGTACTTCGCTAGCGCAGAAATTTTTATTTGTTAAAAGAAATCTTTGTCATCAAACGCCAAATTGGCCCCCCCCCCCCCCTCCTCCCCATAAAAAGTCATAAAAAGTTAGTATAATCCAATCGAGAGGCTTATTTTCAATTCCGGAGGCCGGTTCACAGTATTTCACGAAGGACTGTCTTGGTGCATGCATGGCACAAACCCAGACCGATAGGAGCTTTTTAACATTAAGCTCGTGTACAGTCTTCTTGTGTAACAGTTATTCTATTGCTTTCTCTGACTCAATTTGTCCAACTGATTACTGTGATAGAAATTTTATAATTTTGCGAAGGTTAAGTTTGTGACATCACAAGTGTGTCATACAATACAAAAAGTAAAGCCAAGTTTTTCTCAGTTGAATGTATCATATCATGTAGTCTTGTTCTCCTGGGTGATGCAAAGTTTTTCGCTACTTAGTTGCAGATCATCAAATCAGTCACAGTCAATTTTAGAAAAAGCAATTTACGAAGCCCTTTCATCGCAGTAAACCACATTTGCGACGTCACACACCCAAAGCTCGTCATAAAATGATAAAGTTTATATCACACTTATCAGTTTGACAATTGCACTCAGATAACGGCAATAACAATGTTGGTGGAATATGTCCTTTAAAAAAAGAGGTATTTCCTTTATTCAACCAAAATGGCTTATCGTGCCATTTTATCAAATACTGTGCACGCAAAACCATAAAAATGTACAAACGCCCTTTGAAATAAATGATACTTCAGTTGCTAATCAAAAATGAAGGTTTCGACTTTTCTAATAATATTTTATGAGCTGTTTTATTTTGAACGGGAAATGTGTTTGTGATGTGTTTCAATAACGGTCAGTGATAGTCCGATAATCTCGGGGAATTAGGCTCCACAATACCAACAAATCAACTCGGTTTAAACTAACTAAACTAACTACTCCAAGTCTAAGCAGGTCTTCATCTTTCAAGAATAAGCTGTTTTCAGTAACATTTTAGTTTACGGTAGGATGCTAATGGTAATTAAGTCGAAGTACAATCATGATAAGCTTAGGTTTGCATATTGAACATTTTCACCCAGTCCCACTTGGAACCTCAGCTTGTAGTCTATTATTTGACATCGGAGTAATAGCGGTTCGGGATTAGTTAGAATAAAGTACTTTTTACCTGTTTGTAGTAAGTGAAGGAACTAAAATATCACTATTTGGTGTTTAGCGCTCTTGGGTAGCACGTTATTTATACAGCTAACATTGAACTGTTAATTAATTAATAATTAATTGCCTTTTAAGGCTTTGGTCAATAACAGTTTGTTTTATCAGTAGTACCAATGGGGACATTTCTCTTATAAACAAAACGAAAATAGTTGAAACTAGAATGAGTTCCTATAAATGAAGAGAGAAAACAAAGCACTTGGTCAATAGGCTTGTTTTGGGCAGGTGGTGTCAAATATACAAACTCTGATTAATTTGTCGTTCGGTAAAGCAGAAAAATAATAAATAGTTTTATGTTCAGCTAGCATATTGTAGTAATTTGGAGTTGGAGTCATTTTCAAAATGGGAAACAAGGTCTCGGCTTTTACAGAGGAACAACTAGAAGATTATCAAGTATTATGAAGTTTCTTTGTTCTGAGTTTGTTTTAAACCTTGAAACGTGTTGAATCTGGTTTATTTAGAAATTATTTCGCTCACACTCAGCGCTAATGACTAGCGGCACTAACTCATATTTGCATTTTTTGATAGGATTGCACTTATTTTAACAGAAACGATATTTTGAGGTACGAATGTCTCGTGCATATTCAAGTTTTGATTGTCATTGCTCTGTGTGTGCATGTCTAATTGTATGTGTATATCGAGATGTTTCGCCGCAAGCTGTTACTCCTATATACTGTAACCCATATATCCACATCGGTTTATTATTGTCAAAGACTGTCTTCCATTCCTAGTTCTTCACGTTGAAATTTTCAATTGTTGTATCTTGATGTATCATTAAACGTCCTCTCAGACTGTCTAGCGCTACCTCAGTAACCATTTTTCTTGCAACTCAGACGTACAGAACTACAATACTCGTAATCGCTCAAACTTACATATGATAAAGACTGATCATTCAAATGGACCTTATGTATGATGACGTCAATAGCTATAGGCCTGCTGTTCGAAAAACATATAGTCCTGGTCTCAGTAGTCGGGATTCATTATCCATCATTCTATATGGAATATTCAGTTGTAGTACGAACCCAACAAGTGAATATAACTTTTGCGCGCTCCGATTGGTCAACAAAAGTGAATATCCATTGCTATTCATCTTTTCCATTCAAAAGTGAAACAAGACAAAACGACAACCTGTTTCGCTTCTGTTTTTGGGCTGACGCAGAAATACTTTTTTTCCGCGTGTCAGCCTCAAATGTTCTTAAAACTGTTTTTGACCAATAATTTTTAGAACTTCGTCTGTATACGTTCAAGGACTGTCCCCAACATCTAATTCAGTTCATAGATGCACCCAAATGCATTCACTATCGTCTGTTTGCCAAATCAAATGTGAATCATGATACTGCGTGCAGGGTTAAGATCTCTGACTACCAACCAGGAGGTGGATTCAATCCCCGGCTTGGCCGAGGGTTGAACTTTGTGCGACCTTCTTTCTTTCGCCACGCCGTCCGCGGAGAGGGACGTTAAGCCGTTGGTCTAGTCACTCGACGTTCTACCAGAGGACTTAAAAGAACCCACACACTTATCGAAAAGAGTAGGGTAATCCTGGTGTCGTGGCCTGCTTAAATCCCGTAATGGCAGCCATCGGCGCCGGTCACTGATATGATTGTGAAGTGCTTTGAGACTTAAAGTATAAAAACATGATTATTATCATCATCATTATCATCATCATTACACTTAGTAGCGATTTCCGTTTCATTTTCAAAATTTATAAAAATAAGCGTTCCTTTCTCATTCTCAATCTGAGATATGTTCTTATCATGTTCTTAAATTTTGGTATTTCTAACGTTCTCGCAAAAAGATTTTTATATCATAAAAAGAGAGCGTATCCTTCTTTGATCAGATGGTGGTAGAAAATTTTCAATGTGATTGGCAGGTAGTTGCATTGAACAGTTTGTCTAGTGTGATTTTGAATAAATATCAACATTTGAATTTTTAGTGCCGACATAATTACCTATCCAAGGCTCGTGCAGTTTATTTTTGTTCTTTGAAATATCACTGTCGTGTGTAGTTATTGCAGTTCTCCAAAATCACATTAAAAGTCTGCTATGCGATTACATATATACAAACTGTGTTTGAGTTTGTTTACAAAATTGTACCATTTTTGTATGTAAGTTTTAACTTGATTGTGAAATGAAATGCATTGAAATAAAAAATAAAAAAATAAATAAAACCAGCGAATGCTATGCTCAATGGATTTTTTTGTCTTAGAGACGGGCCATTTGATTGTGGAGGGGGGAGGGGGGGGGGGAATCGAAGAAACTATACGAAAAGAAGATGTGTATTTACGAAAAGAATTGTACGAAAAGAATTGTACAATCAACTGTTGAAAAAATAATAATTTATACGTTGCAAAGGTATAAAGAGAATGTATTAAAAAAATGAATGAAATTATTCTTCCACCCCTCCCCAACGAGATCAAATGGTGGGTCCTTTATAATGAATGCATGCATACATGTTAACAAAACTATTACACAGAATATTTGTCAGTTGCACTGCCGATCTCACATTACCTTTGTTTACCGGTAGAATTCATAAAAGGTACAGGGAGTTACGCCCCGATCTCATCCCGGAGGACTTCAAGACGTTGGAAGAACAACCGAAACTAAAATATAGATACCTTCAAACGCTACCGGAGCTGCAGGTATGTCCTGTCAGATATACAGCTGGTTCTAGAAAAGTTGCCCTGTTACATAGTGGTACAATTCATACCGAAAGGAACTGTGGATTATCAAAACCAAAGAAAGAACAGAAATTTTAGTTGGAATAGGCAATTTGGACAACAAAGAAGTTTTCAACATGAAAACACAACCTTCCTGTACACCAAATGGTAAATACCTCATTTTAACAGCTTAATGTGTTCAAAGTGTAAAGTAGTGCACAGTAAACGAGACAGACACAGTCTTCTTTTGCAACAGATAGAAGATAGCTCATCTAAACAGCTTGGTGTGTGCAATGTGTAAGTGTACTAGTGCACAATGCACAGATGTACAATGAACGTTATTGTGAAACAAGTTAAGCTATGTAACAGATAGTTAATACCTAATCTAAACAGCTTAATATGTACAAAGTGTAGCAGTACACAGTAACACATTCTTCATTTTCACCAGATAATATTAAATACCTCATCTTAACAGTTTAGTGTCTACAAAGTGTGTAAGGATGCACATACATGAATGTACAATGAACAAGACAAATATTTTCGAAACAGCTGTAAAGCCTGTATCTCTGGCTGAAAAACATTTTGAAATCAAGGTTTTGTAGATGTCAAACTGTTACCCTTTAATCACAACATCTTGTCTGTTTCTAAGGCAATTTACTAGCAGCTTCGTTTGGATATTAACGCATTTTAATTTCTTTTGTAGGAAAATCCTTTCCGGCGGCGAATATGTGAAGTTTTCTCCCAGGATGGTGACGGATCCTTGACGTTCGATGATTTCCTCAACATGATGTCAGTATTCAGCGACACAGTAGGTTCCTATATCATAAACCATGCCTTAGAAATACAGCCAATCAGAAACCAGGGTTTGCAACTACCCCCTCCTCACCACCAAACTTTATCTCGCATTTGAAACAAAATGTTTTACTTTCAAACCATATTCTGCCTTATCCAGTTCTTCAACTCCGCCCCTCTATCAAAATAATAATTTAAAAAATGGGCCATCCCATCTTAATTTGAAATAGCTTCCTACGGCACTATAGCTAATATTTTATTGCTTCTTCTCGTTAAAGAATATGTTAGTCTTCCTGAACACTGACAAAATCATTTTCAACCTTTTAAAGAATTTGAATCCAGAAAACATTTTCAATAATTCCGATGATTTCCGAAAATTATCCAAAAATTTAGCATGATTGCTAAGGTTTAAATTAAGATTTTCCGGAATTTTACCAAGCTTTATCAATAAAGATTTATAAACATTTTTTCCCAAGGGACTATTTTACATTTCCTTCTGTCATTGTCAACTACATTTCGAACAAACGCAAATAAATCTTGCTTTTTTAAAGTTGAAGCAATGCGGCTGAGCCTGTGGTGAAATAGGCTTTTAAAAACTGCTTGTTACAGCTATAGCGGATTCAGATCTAGAGGTCTTTCTCGTGGCTCAATAGCACCCCTTAAACCGATGAAAGAGTTCATAAAACATGTAGATTTTGACGAAAGAGGCAGCATGTTTATTGAAAGCTAGCTAAAGCTATAGTAATCAAATTTTCAAAAATTCATTTCCAACCCCCCTCGCTGAAATACTGGATCCCCCCAAGTACATCCTACTAGATCCTAAAACAATTGATTTAATTATCTTCATTTCAATTTTACCATTTGCAGGCCCCAAGAGAACTAAAAGCAAAGTATGCATTCAAGATATACGGTTAGTGAAAGCAAAAAGGTATACAGTTCTCAAATAACATACAGTAATTTGTTGTATCTTTAAAAAATGGGACAGTGTCGAGGTTGTTGTAAGCAAAACTACTGCTGCTTTAGGCCTACTCTGGGACCCAAAATCGCCGTAACCGATTTAAAGCGATTTAAGGCGATTTAAGGCGACTTAACGAAAAATCATCCCCAAAACCTTGGCAACTTTGTGCGACTTAAGGCAACTTTGTGCGACTTAAGGCAATTTGTTCTAAGACTTAAGGAAAAATCATCCCCAAAACCTTGGCAACTTTGTGCGACTTAAGGCAATCAGTTGTTCTAGGCAAAATTAAACTACTGCTGCTTTAGGCCTACTCTGGGACCCAAAGTCTCCGTAACCGATTTATAGCGATTTATGGCGATTTAAGGCGACTTAGGGAAAAATCATCCCCAAAACCTTGGCAACTTTGTGCGACTTAAGGCAACTCTGTGCGACTTAAGGCAATTTGTTCTAAGCAAAACTACTACTGCTTTAGGCCTACTCTGGGACCCAAAGTCGCCGTAACCGATTTATAGCAATTTATGGCGATTTAAGGCGACTTAGGGAAAAATCATCCCCAAAACCTTGGCAACTTTGTGCGACTTAAGGCAAGTTTGTGCGACTTAAAGCAATTTGAGGTGACTTAAGGCGACTGAAGGATAACCATTCCTCAAATTTGGGCGACTTTGTCCGACTTTGTCCAACGTAAGGCGATTTAAAGCGACTTAAGGAGAGATCCTCACCCAAACCTGGGCAATTTAAGGCGACCTTGTGTGACTTAAGGCAACTTTGCGCGACTTAAGACGAATTAAGACAACTTAAGAACAATTTAACTGCACTTAGAAGCTAAAACTATTTTCACAAACAAAATTGTCAAAGAACATGCATCTAAGGATGTCAGTTTATGTTAGGTGATGTTTTTTCCTCACTGCACCAACAATTCATCCACTTCATCCCTCAGACTGTGTGCGCGGTAATTAATCTACTTTAAGCCATCCGTGCCATATTTTCAGCATTTAAAGCAGAATTGTACTTGAATTATTTGTAGCAGACGTGATTTGAATCATTAGCATATTTTTCTGATAATTGAGAAAAGACTGCGCAGACATACCGCGATATATAGTCCCTTTAACGGATAAGATGTTTTCCCTCTAAAAAAATGTCTCAAAGTCATCCAGGTGATCGGCCATTTATCACGTGCTTAGAATTAGCCAACCAGTGCGAGCTTACAAGTCTCTCCAAAAGGCACCATCCCAGAACACGCTGCGAGATTAGTAACGACCGCTGTTGTTTCTTGTTTTGGTGGAGTAACAAATTTCGTAAAACGAAATATTAAACAATCAAGTTTTGGTAATTACATTCACCAAAGAAGTTGCTTTTTAGTCCATGCATAACTTTAGCTGATAAATGTACTCAAACATAATGAGTTTTGATAGTACTTCGAACTGTTTTAAAAGCAACGACTGAAATTTAAAATGGCGGCCATTTTGAGACCATTTTGTGCGCGCGCGGTTTTCTGGGTGGTGGCATACGATCAATTTCAGTCAGGCGTTCCTGGCATGCAAGAGCCAGTCATCTGGATATTGGGCTTTTGGTAAGCTTGAAGCTTACAATCGATGATGTTATTATAACGGCTTTAGTCCTCGGAACCACCAAAAGAGGAGGTATTTTAACCATTTCATCGCCATTGTCGTATGCAGACGACATTTAGGGGTGACGACAAGAATGTGCTTTGATGTCATCAGCCAGTTTTTTGGCGCATTCCCTGAAAATTGAGCATTTTTCTGCACAGCTTAGTAGAAGGTTTAGACTTCTCGCTCTATCAGCATACTGCAGCATTTTTTTAGTTGACTTAAAATACAACGGCTTGAGGTTCCATGAACAAATTTGCCCACCAAAAAGCTGTGAAAACTCCAGGTGTTAAATTTCAAAGCATCTATTTTGTAGCAATTTCAAACCAAATGGCAATAGGGGATATATATTCATAGTTCCATTCACTCAAAGAAAAACCTTGAAATCAATTTTTTAAATGTATAGATTGGCACAGGGAAGGAAAGCGATCGAGCTTCTCAAGGGGATAAACGGCTGAAGTACACTTTTCCTCCCAAATATATCACCAGTATTGACAGTAAGAAATCGAAAATATTGTTCGCAAAGAGTGGAACCTGGCACTGCAACCGTCATGATAGCGGCACGCGGGAAATTCAAAAATACAAGGAAAGGTCAAACTAAATCGCTTGACGTTAGCTCTGTAAACAGAATTATCGATTTGCTTAGACTAAGGCAATACTAAAGAGAGCAAAAAGGATTTTCAAGTGAGGATCTTTTTAAGGTCAGTGTTCTTTTCTCTGTTGTAGATTTCGACGGTGACCAGGAGTTGGGAAAGGAAGACCTTCGACAAGCCTTACGCTCTATTACCGCCAGTGAGCTCACGAACGACGAAGTAGAATATGTTGTTGAAAAAGTGAGCTTATATACACCGTATTCCCTCTATTAAGTTCCTGGGACTAATTCTTAATCATTGCTTATGGACTGTGGGGTCCCCGGGGTCCCGGGGAGTATTTGACTTATGTTTGGGTGGGGAGGGGGGGGGCATATGGGCTGTCAAACCCTGACTCTGTTCATGACAAAATGTAAAGCATTTCCCATACCCTTTTTATGACATGAGGTATCAAAGGCATCCTGTCTATGACAGGTGATCAAATCCGTTTAATTCGACACATTAGAAAACGTCAGTTAAACTTGTAAACACATTTAGTTGTTTATATTGGAGATCTCGTTACCTCGCTACAATCTTCCATAAAGGTCAATAAGTAATGATGGCGTTTGATGACAGATGTGCGTGCAGACACAAGACTGAAAAAGAAAAATCTGCTGTTGTGGGAAAGCAACAAACCCTTTTTATGACAGCAAGAGAAGCAAATAGTTTACCCCGTTAAGAATTTTCTGCCAAAAAATCATACCCTGTTTATAAATTTTGATCAAAAAAGTATACCCTATCTAGCGGTACGTCCCCGTATAGCCCACATATAGGAGCACGCAGAGGGGGGAGAAGGGGGGTGGGGCTTATTAGAGGCTGGGGGCTTAGTAAGTTTTCCTGATCTTTAGAAATACATAACTAGTATTGTTCATTATCTCAACAGGTGAACTTATTGTCTCCCTTTAAGGGCTGCCAGGACAAAATTTACTACGTCGTTAACGTTCAGCAATTCCAAACAAATTTTATCGATATGATTTAGCAAAACTAAGCCGTTTTTTATTTCAGTGATAAACGAAATGCAATTTAGAGTCATAGTGTTTTAATATGATATATACAACCGCAGGTTGTTGTATTGCATTTACATTTCTGTATTGAAATATATACGGCCTCTCAACAGAAAAAAATACCTCCCTGGGGGGTGGAGGCATATTTAAGGCTGGAGCTTATTTAGCTTTTCGTACCGCCTTAGACTGGGGACTATTAAAGGGGGGGAGTGGGCTTAACTTTAACAAAGAAAATGTGGTGATCGTTTTTGAATCAATTTTAGATTATACGATATTTTAAACAAACCTTTTCCATTACGATGTGATTTACAGGCTTATTCATCTTGCTGAGACAACTCAGTGCACTTAAGGCTTACTTCAGAAAAGTTATATAAAATGACACTTAAGATCATAAGTTACATGGCATCAACAAAAAGCAATTCATTGCAACACTTCAACAGTGTTACATGATTGAATGACGCTCTTTTAGTGCAAAAGCTTTATAATTCTAGAACAAGTGGTCAAAGACTAAAAATGGAGAAGAAAATGATTTTAACTAAGCAATTAATTGGCAAATTAAGGAAAACCGACAAATACCGTCTGGTGATATAAGCAAAACGTTTTGCAATGATTGTTAAATGATAAAATTTGCTGCTTTGAAGTTTTAACATATTGGTATTGTTTTCAATTGTTCCAATCAGTTTTGTTTAGATAGTGACAAAACTAAGACTGGTTTAAAACCATTTATTACAAATTTATATCATCTGGTCCATTCTTACAGAGGCTCGATCAATCATTTTTATCCAAAATGGCCGTCGAATGGCGATGAAGTTTCCATGGCAATAAATTACCAATATATTTCGGCGTTGCCTGATACACACATGATTCTGGAAAATGCTACTTGATCTCTGTCAAAAAGACTGCTTTTCAGAAAAGAGCCAGGCCTTGGCAGCGTTGAGAAACAGCGTTTTCAGGTCAATTCGTGCGCAAAGACAAGGTGATAACGAGGCAAGAAAATACAATGCAGATGCGCATGCGTGTACACGCTGGGGTCTGGAAAACGTTTACGCCTGGAACGGTACGCAGTAAGTTTTGTCTGAGAAAATGACCACGACTAATTGTACGAAAAAACGGCAAAACTTTCAGAGCTCCTTAAAACTGTTTTCGAAACATGTGCATAATTATGCCGTCCGTTCTCACCAACTAAGTTTTAATTTAGCAGAAGTTTATGCGCGCGGGCGATTAAGAAAAAATTATCGTGATTTGCTACTTAAAAAACTGATTGCCATGGAAACATCTTGAAAAATATACAAAAATTGTACACATAAAAGTGTTCTTGGTTGTTGGAGTCCTACCTTTACCTTTTTCTTCTTAATTTAAAGAGTAATTGATTAGGGTTATAATTTTATTTTATTTTGATAGCTTCTTGAAGAGGGTGACTTGGAAGAGAGTGGCTCGTTATCGTACGTGGAGTTTGAGAAAGTTATGGACAGAGCTCCTGAGTTCATGAAGTAAGTGGGTCAAAATAACAATAACAATAAACTTTATTTAAAGAGGGTGACACTAATTACTTAATAATAAAGTATTCTCCCTTGTGGCCCTCTAAAATTAAAAAATACGGAAGAAATTACAAGAAAATACTACGGTAATATCTTAAAAACTTGAGAAAAGGTAACTTAATAAAAATCTGTGGATAAAGAAGCACTACAGTTGTCTACACTTCTACAATAACTAAAGTTCTGCGAAAATCTAAAAAATGCAATTTTCAGTGCAATTTTTTTTTTTTCAATTTCTTTGAGATACTTTAGATAGTTTTAGTTTAAGAATAATCGAGGAGACGATCCCAGGAAAACTGTTTTCCAAAGGGATGAAGAAAACTGTGTGAGTAAGATGGGAATGGATGATTGAATGAATGAATAATTTATTGAATGCCAAATACGCTTTTACAGACTAACATTCCTTAAATACTAAAGAAAATTAATTATTCATAATCCCACTGTGAATGTGACGCAGTATTGTCAGTATACTGGTGCTTGTTAAAAAAACTAACATCTCAAGAGTCCCATAATGTTTAGGAAAGGCCATCAAATTTTAGCTCCTAGCTCCAAAAAATTTTAAAGTTATGCTGTAAGGAACCCTCAAAGAGGAACGGACGGTAGAATTCGTTCCCCCAGACTGAATAGAGTCTAGCCGAGTTACTGACCACCGGCGCATCAGCATTGTGTTCGCAGGATAAGCACGATTTGTTTTTCAATTGCCAGAAATAGAGAGAGCAATTAAGTTGAAGTTGGTGATTCGACAGTGGCGAAATCCGGAGAATGTGTTACACTTAGCACCCGTTGTTTTAGCCAGTGAGAGTACGTGAATATTTATGCTTACCAGGTGATCGGACATTTATCACGTGCTTGGGGTAAGCCAATCAGCGTACGCTTTTAGGTCTGCCCAAAAGGCACCATACGATTAGTAACGATCGCTGTTGTTTTCTTGTTTTGCTAAAGAAATGAATTCCGTAGTGACGAACTATTAAACAGGCAAGTTCTGGTGATTACATTCAACAAAGAACTTGCTTTTTAACTCGTGCACAACTTTAGATGACAAATGTATTTAAAGATAATGAGTTTCGATAGTACTTGGAACTGTTTTAAAACCAACGACTGAATTTTAAAATGGCGGCCATTTTGAAACCATTTTGTGCGCGCGCGGTTTTCGGAGATGGTGCCATATGTCAATTCAGTCAGGCGTTCCTAGCACGCAAGAGTCGATCATCTGGTAGGTTGTAATAGTTCGTAGCCATAGCAAGAGCGAATTGTCGGCGTTCTACTAACTGAACTACACAAACATTCGTTTGCAGCAACTTTCACATCCATATATGAGATCTAAAAGCACTGTTCCAGCAGTTACCATCCAGTGGTCAGCAAGGATTAATGAAGCCGACTAGGTTACTTCATTATCAACCACGATTAGCTTCTTCGTTTACCACAAGCCTGTTAGGGCTCCTACTGAAAACAGTATCTTAATTGCTATATGGACTACAGTAGAACCCCGACTATAGCGAAGTACCAAGGGACCAGAATATAGCTTCATTATATCGGGGGCTCGTTAAATTGGTGTTTCAGGCCATATGAATTAATGTAATTTTAATTTGCCGGGCCAAAAAGATTGCTTCGTTACACCGGGGACTGCATTCAACCGGGACTCGTTAAATTAAATCGGGGTTCCACTGTACCTTGACTATATAAAATAAATAAGTATACCATCAGATTATAGTATTTTTACTTTGTGGTTGTCTAGTATTTTTCAGCAAAATCAGTGTATATTAAAGGTTATTAACGTTTAGACTTAATTAGCGCATGTTCGTATTTTAACGAGCCGTTAGCCAGTCTTGGACGAAACGCGTTTAAGTGAGCTATTTATTGATTTATTGATTGCGTTGATTTGTCTGAACGTTTGGTGTCATTTTAAAAGTAATTAAAAGAAGGTCAGTTTGGGATTAACCGGCTTAAGTCGTAAAGAGGTCTAAAATTAGTTGTAGAACTTTAAATATTTAATCCGTAAGTCGTAAGTCGTAAGATGACCTACGCTTAACCGTAAACTGTAAAAATCCGTTAACCGAGCACCCGATTAATAAAACGACACCCCCTTAAAACAAACGATCACTATCGCGGTCTATCATACGGTTTTATTTATAACACGATCGAGAGAATCAGTCAATAGCATAAACAATGCTAAAGTAATAACAACGCTTAGATTATTTGACTCAGTGTTTCCTATATCACAAAAAGTAATAAAGTTTTACGAAAGTTTGGAGCTGTGAGTATGTATTTGTGTTCCACTATGGTGATGATGTGGCTAAAGTGGAAGCTTACTGCAGATGAATAACAGCCAAATCTTGAAACTGATAGATTACGCCTCTAAGATCAGAAACGAACACTCGGCCAGAAATTCCATACGATACAGAGGGGAATAGAGTGGAACAGTCTATCTAGCGAGGAATCGACAGAAAAATAACTTAAATGAATTCAAGCGCCTACAAATTTAATTTAACTTTAGTAGAACAAACTTCGATTCAGTCGTTGCATTTACCAAACACGAGGATAAAAGTTTGGAATAATATTACTGTGACACTGAAATTTAATTTTTACGTAGATCAGATAAAGATATACAGATAAAGAAGTACATGGATTTTAAGGATTGTAAAAACATTTTTCATAGTCATATCTGATTGTAATTATTAGTTTAAATGCACGACCCACCATCTTTGCCGATATTTTTTTTTTATCTTTTATAATAATTTTAAAAAGTCATTCATTTATTGACATTCATGAAACTCTTCTATATCTAGAGGGTCTACAGGTGTAAACTTTGGTCGTCCTTTCACCTATACTAGTCAAATTATCGGATACTTGATCTGTGGGGAAGGATAACTTGCTAAACTTTTCCCTTAGTAGACTTTGAACCTCACACTCGCCCAAAACTGAAGAACGAGGAAGACTTTGTAGACTTTCTAATTAAGTTCGAGACGTTTTATTTCGCAAAAGCGTCTTCAGGAAAGCTACAATTCTTATTTTCTTTATAAGAAACATTTTTGCTTAGGATCAGTGTTCTTATTTAGAAAATCTGCTTAAAAGCGGCCTTATGGTAGATAAAAGTTATACATAGTCATGCTCTCTTTTCAATAAGAACCTTTTTATGAGAACGTTGAGGCTGAAAAAATACCAAAACTTAAGAACATACTAAGAAAATGCTGAGGCTGGGGATACGTAGAGAACATTTATTTTACATACTGTATTCAGTGGAGATAATTTGTTGTTAAACTGTAAAATATACATAGTGCCTAACGCTCGTGCAACATGACATCGCCTCAGATGTGGATAGGTATTGACTTGGTACACTATCAAGCCAGGGTTGCTAATCAATGATTTTAATTACTAAAAAGCGCAGTTACCACGTTACGAATTGTTATATTTCCACTTTGGGTTGGCTTGTGTGAATGGAAAATAAAAATTTAAGTATATACCTTGAATCCTAAAAAAAATAAGAATTTTTTAATTAAGAACATTTAAGGCTGAAATCCTCAATATAATTGAGAAAATCCAGCCTCAGCCCCAAAATTAGACGTTCTTATATAAAAAAAAAAAAGAGCCAGTCACGTACTTTTTTAAACGAAAAAACGAATTTCCTGATTTGATACATTTTACCTTTCCTTATATAAGTCTTATAAGAATTTTGGTTGAAACTTTACTTGAGCTTCAGTTTATTCTTAATTGGTTCTTATTTTAGGCCATCTCAGCATCATTTTGTTCATAAAATTTGTTCTTACAAAAAACAAGTGTACCATAAAGAAAGTCAGTCGTATCCGAAAATTTGAAATAAAATTACTTTTTTTATATATCCTAACCTTCAGTAGACTAGTATCAAGCTAATATTCACAATGCTGCAATGTATTATATCTACAATGTTTTTTCTGTTTCGCAATCGAGCCAATAGAACACATCCTTTTTTTCTTGTAACCGTTTTTACCTACAGATAGTTCCCCGTCCCTCCCCTCCCCACAAACCTAACTGATATACCGCATAGATTAGACCGTAGAATCTCTCTACCTGAATGATGAAGGTCATGTGACCTTCTTGGGTTGACAAAAAATAAAATGTGACGTCATCGCGTTAATTTCACTGTTGTCACTTGTTTCTTGGAGGGAAAGTTTCCGCCATTTCTGAGCGCCAAAAAGGGAAAACATCGACGCTTCTCGTCGGAAAATCAAAGAAATATCTTCACAAAAGCCGTAATATTGGTTTAAAGTGCTAACCCACGAGATCTAGTGGGTCAATTTGGGTAAATTTTACGTGTAGAACGACAAAATCTTCATGTTTCCTGCGGAGGAAGTTTCCTTTGTCAAACTGGAAAGCTTTAGACAATTTACTGCCAGCTGTGGAAGAAAACCTCGACATCACCAGTATAGTAGAAGACTGTTAAAAAGTCCGTTACTTCAAGGTTGGAACTTTTGCTAGATTTGTTTGTGGTCCGATTTTGACTGCACAGATCCAGATCAGTTTTCAGTTCGTATAACGAAAGCGAAACCCAGTTACGGTCAGCTACAGTAAAAACTCGTCAAATTTGAAAGTCAGGATTTAATTTTGGTGAAAAGTCGTTATGAAATTGTTGGAAAATCCTGTGTTGGACACGATCAGCAATGCAATATCTGTTGACACTGGCGACAGCAGAATCGATGGAAGGTAAGACTACAATCCATCTCCAAATGTCAGTTGTTGAGTTTGTTTACTTTCTAGCTGCGAGAATCAGCTGAATCGTCCTATTTATTCTATTGTTGTTCAAAATTAGTTTATCGAATAAAATCTTTTGCAAAAGATCTTGTTTCATAGCTAATTATAAATACAGGCCTGTTTAGAGTACTTTTGAGTCATTTTCTATAAAATAATATCGACTCGTAAGTCGAACCTGGGAAGGAGCAGGTAGGGACAATCTTCCTGAGTTCCTCCGGGCAATTGCTGTTTGCTGCAGACAGCCATCGTATATTTTCCGAAAACAGATAACTAAGTTAATTTCTCTATGCTGCATCGGAGGTACCTCTTGCAACATATGTGGTGATGTTAAATACTGCGATTTTTCTTACTATCTCGAAAATTATGCATCTTTTATAAATCTTAAATCTTAAATCTATCAATGTTTAGTAGGCGGGAGGGAAATATTGACGAGGACATGTTTGGGAGATATCAGTTTGAAAACAATTAAAACTGTCCATGGTTGGGATATTTCATTATTCCAGCAAAGGTGTGTGTGTCTGTCTGTGCATAGGTGTTGGTGAGGAGATGCCTCTTCAAAATAAGTCTTCTGGAATTTGCACAGAACTAGGTCTAAAAACTGCATTTTGGTCCATGGTGAAGTGCGATACCTTGTGCAATTTTAAATTAATTGATGTTAGCTGTATACAAATCATAATTGTTTGTTAATTTATTTTATATTACACGTGACTGTCTTGGTTCATTGTTATAGAATTGAGAGTTATTCCTGCAAGATGGCAGGTACTGATAAGAAGCTCTACAAGGCCCTAAATGAAGGTAGTCAGCCAAGCGACCTTCAGGCACTATCCCCTCCTCAGACAGGATTTGGTTCTTCCCCGACCACTGTCAGTATGGAGACACATGGACTGCAAATCCGAAACAGACAGCGAACCTTAAGTACCGGTAGTGTGGAAGGTACACTTTGCGACACAATCAGTTGCAAGACACTCTTCCATTTGATTTCTACTTTGAATGCATCCTTCAATCCTGATTATGACTTTAGCAATGCAAAGTCACATGAGTTCAGCTGGGAGCCAAACCTGCAACTTGTCATAGATGCCATTAATGCTAATTTATCAGCGGCTATTGTTGGTGAGCCTTATGAAGGCCTTAAACAGGCTCTGTGGGCAGCAGTTGATGAGGAAATACACTTGAGAGAGTGCAATATTTTCAGGTAAAATTTCTATATTATTCTTCTTGGCCAAGTTGGAACTCCCAGAAAATAAATAAATAAATAAATAAATAAATAATGATAATAATAGTAATAGCTTATTGATATCCAATATTGTAGTTGGTGAAACTGAATTACATTCAGTCAAAGCATAATATATGATATGATAAAGCTATGATAAAATTTACCCAACTTTTATCTCTATTTATAATACAGCTACAACCCAGATCTGGACTCTGACCCATATGGTGAGGAGGGAAGTCTGTGGTCATTTAACTACTTCTTCTACAATAAAAAGATGAAGAGAATCCTGTTCTTCACCTGTAGAGCCACAAGGTACATTGTATAATCATAGCATTTCCAAAGTGTTTTTCTTGATTTAGTGCATTAAAGTTTGCAGAGATACCTTTCAGTTTGTCTCTGTTGGTGTTTTGTTAGTACTCTTGCTGGCATATACATTGTTTTATTATATCTTCTGTCCGCAATGCGAGTTATTATAATATTTGAAGAATAATGGAAGACTGGTTTTCTTCAAAAATCCGGGGGGTTTTTGCATCAGCAAGTAAGCTAAATATAAAGAATGATATTATAATATGGGGTTTTTTGCCATGTAAGGTTTGGTGTGAAGCAGGCATTTTGAACAGTAGACTCTGCCCACTTGCTCTAGGTCTTTAAACAATTGCCATTAACCATTCTGCAGGGCAGGGTTTGTTTCGATGAATAGTTATTGCTTAAATCATCTGATGGCTGATTCTTGCAATATTTTTTTTAAAAAATGTTCTTGACCAAACCAGATATTTCTTTGAAGGGCCAAAGGGCCATAATAATCTGATTTAACACTAGTTAAGTAGTGTATTCTACTACTGTTTCATACAATGAACTTATTTTTAAAATTAATTATTATAATGATTAATTTTATAGAATTTACAAAATTTTGTTTTTGACATAATTTATCTTGAATCCTACAACTTTTTTAGCATGAGTGCAACTTATATGTCAGATGAAGAAGAACAGTTTGTGATGGACGAGTGTCCAGGCGGCGATGTTGAGATGGGGTTAGAGGACAGCGAGAGGATATCGAGCAGGTACTGTATGAGATCACTCATGTGCAGACTGACTTCTGGCATCCTTTGTCTTTTAGACCTGATTACCTGACACAAGTAACAGCTTTTACCAAGCTTCATATACTTCCTGGAATTTTTGGAAATCCTGGAATTTTTTGTTTCCTGGAATACTCTTGGAGTTTAAGACTGACTCAAACCACAGATCTCATGAAAAATAGAAATAAAATTCTTGAACTTTTAAAATTTATTTCCCATTTTACATGTTATGTTTGAAATATTTTGTGAACATATGGCTGTGGCTGAGTAAAATCTAAGTTTTATTTGATGGGTTTTCAAAACTCCTGGAAATTCCTGAATTTTCAAAGTTATGCAGGTGTACAACACTGTCAGTAGTTATATAGTTTATCATGTCATGTTATGTTACTTTATGGTATTTAGCTACAAGTTTAAATGAAACAGTCGGTGACGCAGTGGCCGAGTGGTTAGCATGACTGTCTGACCTGTAACCTGAAGGTCGTGAGTTCGAACCCCGGCCTGACCACTGTGTTGTGTCCTTGAGCAAAGCCATTTACCCAACTTGCTCCAGTCGACTCAGCTGTGTAAATGAGTACCAGCTTCTGCTGGGGGCTAACCTGCAATGGATTAGTGTCCTGTCCAGGAGGAGTTGCTGATACTCATCTGCTTAACACTATGGAAACCGGAGATAAGCGCTGGCCTTATGAGCCACTTGCCTCGGGAAAGGACTTAGCTTGTTTAGCTTAAATGAAACAAGAATAGATGTAAATAAGACAAGTTAGTATGGTTTTCTTGAGTGCCCAAAATATTAAAAATTATTGATCTAAAGGTTTAACATCTTTTTAAAAAAGTGAAACAATTTTAGAGAGTATTTTATACCACAACATTTGGTATAAGTTTTAGCTTTCTTCTTTTTTATTCTAATGGTTATAGATTTTAATTTGTAGTTAGTCTACTTTTACACACTCCATTTATTATAGTATCTTAAGAGCGTCTGTCTGTAAATATCGAGAAGTCGTGGCCAGGCTTCAAAATTTGAAAACTCTGATATTTTGCCTCAAA
>JANSTQ010184530.1:0-19128 GCA_026167885.1 Bergia puertoricense
GCACGGATAAAAACGGTACGGGTGCCATTTTTATCCGTGCCGTACCAAAAATCGAGTGTAGTGTAAATGGGGCTAAAGTCTCAAAAAAAATTTGAATGAAATTTTATTAAGTCAGCCTCAACTTGTTTTTATCTTGTTCTTAATTTTAGGCCACGTCAGCCTCAATATTCATATCAAGTTTGTTCAATCTTGTAAAAGAGCGTATTCATTTTAAATTTTATTTTTCTAAGGTTTTCACCCTCTTGTTTCAAGTAAAACGAGCAACACGTCCTGTCATGCAGGGAGCTTCGAATTCTGTTATGTGAATCTTATAAATTCAAACCAAGGAACCGAGAAGCGGTCAAGCGTGGGAGATCGTCGCAAGTTAAGTCTTTCTTATGCAAACTACGTTCTTTGTAGATGTTTCCATTATTACTGTCGCCTCTACTGGAATCTCCAAGCCTCCTTGTACGAGTGGTGACCGTCGAAAGTGTGCGTCTTTTGCAGTCACGAAGACATCAGCGCTTCTTGAAATAAGAAATCTTGTAAAGCGGCTGATCTCACGTTGTTAATTTTGACATTGTTGATAAAGTTGTTTTATTTAATTCAAGGACATGTTAAATAACATTGCTAAGGAAATAAATTGTGTCTTACTCAAAAACGCGAAAATAAAGTGATTCAAAAAAAATTTTTTCGTTAAGTGTCACGAAATATGCGCACCTCAAAATCGCGAAATAAATAAAATGTGTCGCAACAATTGCTCTGTGGGGAGGCTAGGAAAGAGCTGTGGCTCCATATTGAGACACATTTGAGGTAGACAAAAAAAAACGCACCTATAGAAATTTGGTTTGAAAAGAGAGAAAAAAGAGAGAAAAAAGTAGCGATGTGTGAGAGCGTGAGACAGAACTCAATTCTCAAGTGTATGTGTCTCGCAAAGTGCGTGAGAATTGGAAGCTCAGCGGTATCTGTCATAAAATGTTTTCCAATATCTATAATAATACTTTATTTCTTACTTGGTTTTCTTGCAAACAGTTGATTCATACTTTTTAAGCTCTGCAAACAAGTTTTTCTTCAAATTGCACACCCCCTCCTCCTCCCTCCCCACTACCACCTCTCCAGAAAAATAATGACAGTTCTTATTAAGTGTCGGAACCATTCTCCTTGAAATGCTCTTTCGTGCAAATTTTTTGTTTGTTTGTTTTCTCTCCCACTCTCTCGTCAAAGTTTCGGTTCCAAAACCAACCCTCAGACGGACGAAGGGGGAAACGACTGGGTTCTTTTTCTATAAAAAAATCTGGCCCCGAGGGAATAAACGTACTTCCGGTTACGTACAAAAAGTGCGCGGGTTCGTTTCTATTCGCTCAATCCGCGCCGGCAAGTTTCTAGTTAGCAAATAATTTCAGTTCGAGAAAAATGGCAGTGAACGTTTATACGACGGGAAATGCTCCATCTGACAATCTCAGTCGACATGACATGTTGGTTTGGGTGAATCAGTCGCTCAGCCTCAACATGACCAAAGTGGAACAAATGTGCTCAGGTAAGTTTCACAATCGATCGTCGATATGCCGGTAAAATTTGCGCCTTGCGAACAGTGAAATACTGAAATTTGTATACTGCTTTGGTATTTGACATCTTGACCTTAGCCATTAGATACTCAACAAAACTAAGGATCCTTTTACGATCACGAAGTCCTGGTTATTTTTGCGATCAAACGAGTATAATTTCTATCTTTGGAGGCGTTCGCTTTACTGTAGTTTAGATCTTGACCGAAGTAACACACCTAAATATGGAGCTTTGATTAGAATACGCTCTTTCAGGACGTGGTTTAAAACTCGATGCTCTTGCTTAATGCCACATATTTTTTATTTTTTCATTTTTACTGTCTTCAGCTAACAGCTTGTAGAAACACATTTTTACGTTGTCAGTTTGCTCCAGTTGATTAGATCATCGATATCTTAGTCCAACCCAATCAACGAAGAATATTTTTGTTTCCTCATGGAACCACGAAAAGACATGAAACGACATAAGTAGTCGATAACTGACGTATAGAAAAGATTGTTTGGAAACAAGGCTTGCGAAATTATACAAATTTCTCTGTTCTCAAAACCTTTCACATTTAACAGATTAGGTTTTATAAATGCAAATTTTTTCTCAGTTCTGTTGAAAACAAACACTGAACGGTTTCATTTACATGGATTGGTGGAAATATTGTTTGTTCATTGGGCTCGGTAGGAAGTTAAGGAACATGCTCTGGCTGAGCTGCGTATTTATCATTTTATGATATCTCATGAAATTGATTGTTTTGCTTGCTGAGTGAGAGAGCTTAGCACAGTCATTTAGAAAACGCTTTTCATTGTAATAAATTATGCAGTATCTGTTCTAACATATACTTCACACTAAATTTGTAAATGATGGAATGAGACAAAACAAGATTATTAATATAAGTATTTTGAAATATTTAATACTTAATATACTAATGCCCTTCATTTTTTTCGGAAATTCGTCCCGTGGAGTTGTTTCTATTTGCTAAAAGGCACACATCAATTTGAATCCCCACTTTTGCTCTACCTGTAACTGGGGGAATCAGCTGACACCCACCACATCCTTTTGGAGTCTCTGTAAAAGACGTTTTAAAAAGTGCTATGTAAACGTTTGATGACACTTTCTGTTGAAACTGATACAAGCTAATTCATTCCAATATATAGTGATTTGAAAGATGTGCTTGTAATATATACTTGTATCAGAGGGGAGGTAATGGGGCCCCAGGATCAAGATTGCATCATCTCTATGGTGGTTCACATATGCCAGAGTGATTTTTCATTTCTTTCACTAATATTTTCTTTATAAACCATTTGCTTTAAAAATTCTCACAAAGAAAAAAGTTAAAAATACAAAAAGGGGATATCTCTTCAATTTGTTTCCCTTTTTAAAAAAAATTAAAATTAAAGGGAATTGAAAAATATTTTAAATAAGAATTATAATTCTTTTTTTATATTTTTAACTTTTTTTTCTTTGTGAAAATTTTTAAAGCAAAAGGTTTATAAAGAAAACATTAGTCGAAGAAATGAAAAATCACTATGGCACACCAGGGCCACCATACGTCTCTCAACTTGCCAAGGTAACCAACTTTCAAAACAGACCAGTTTTGCATAGTTGAATTACTGTGGCTATGATTCCTGCAAAACTGTTTTCATTTTCTGTACAGTAAAAGGTTGAGTTCCAGCTGTTAATATCCAGTTTTAGGAATCTCACAGTTGTTGTTTGATATTCCACTTGTTCCTTAGCAGTTTAATGATCTGAGATATCATCACTTTCTACACCAAGAGAAGGAAGAAAATATTTTGGAAAATTGTAGCTTTATGTGCAGGTTTTGTGACTTTGTAATTAAATTGGGAATTTGTTTTAAATCTTCTTTTGAAATTAACATTGTCCAAAAAATAAATTTTGGTTTAAGGAAGCAAGAGTTTAAAATATGAATAAAAGCTGATTTTAAGAATGTATGGTATATCTTACAATGAAAATGAACATAAAACTCTTCTCTCACACTCTCTTCTCTCACTCTCTCTCTCTCTCTCTCTCTCTCTCTCTCTCTCTCTCTCTCTCTCTCTGTCTCTTGAAATTGAACACTACCAAAACTGAGTATATGGTCATAGCCTCTGAAAATAGGCTAGCCTATGTAACTGACACCATTGATATTCGATTAGGCGATTTCCCCATTAAGAGAGTTCCGGTAGCAAAGTCACTGGGTATCCACATTGATGAAAATCTCTCTTGGGAAGCTCATGTGGACTCCATCGCCAAGAAGGCCTCAACAGCTATTGGCAGTTTAAAACAAGTCCGTAAATTTGTTCCATTAAACACCCTGCTCTCAATTTATAGCTCAACATATAATACAACCACTTTTCAATTATTGTGACTTGGTTTGGGGAAATCTAAACATCTCCTCGGGATCGAGGCTACAGAAACTTCAAAACAGAGCTGCTTGTGTCATAACACAGTCTGACTATGACATACAATCCGAAGACATTCTTGCCAAACTACATTGGGATAAACTTGATGTCAGAAGGAATAAACACACAGTTACATATATGCATAAGATCTTACATTCACAAGCCCCTTTGTGTTTGAGGGAAAAATACGAAAGATTGAGTGACAAATCAACTTATGATTTTCATAATGGATCCGTGAATTTAACAATTCCCAGACCAAAGACAGCGAAATTTAAATCCAGTTTCCTATATAAAGGAGCGAAACTGTGGAATTCTCTTCCCTATTGTATGAAGGAAACCCAGTCTTTGGCTAGCTTCAAAAGAAAACTGAAAACCCTGAGCCTCTCACTTCTGATTGTAATATTATGCTATTTTAATCACACTTACATTTCTACTCTTGTTACGTGTAGCAATGTAATTAGTAAGCATTTATATGTAAATGGTTCTTAGCTGTATTTTTGTATTATTGTAATTAGGTTACATATTTTATGCCAAATCGTTTGTAGTTTTTCACAGCTCTCATGTAAATCAATTATGTTGATGAAACTACTGTGTCTAAATAAAGATTCATTCATTCTCTGTCTGTCTCTTTCTCTGTCTCTGTCTGTCTGTCTGTCTGTCTGTCTGTCTCTCTCCCTCTCTTTTTCCTGAAAAATTAATGGAAAATTTTGCTAGCCAAGCAGGCTATTCTATTGGCTCCATTCCCATTTTTCCATGTTAGTAAAATATTTTACACCAAATTTAAGAACCAGAAGAGGCCAGGGATATCACAAAGAGAAGCACAAACAAGGAAAAAGAGTCTTGGTTTTTTGCCATAAAAACTGTTGAATTTTTGGCTTCTCTGCAGGCTCCAAAAAATGAGCAATTCAAGTAATTACATTTCCAGTTGGCTTGGTTGTTCTTCAATAGTAATAGTTATTTCCAAAAAATCTAATGAGTTTTTTTTAAAAATGGTCCACTTTCTTTTTTTGCAAACATAAGGTAACAAAACATAAGATAGTATTTTCTACTTGTCCAAATAACTGTTTATATTTTGAAAAACTAAACTTTTTTATATATAAAAATAGAAATTATTAAACACCCATAAAATACATATCAGATTTAGAAAAGTTAATGATAAAATTATAATCGGTGAACTGGTGCACTTCACTCCATGAATTCTATTAAAGAAAATGCATACAAAGTTCAAGTCAGACAATGAGTAGAATATGCTGCCACTGTGTGGGATTTACATAATGAGAAACCAATAAAATCTGGAAATTGTCCAGCATCACAGAACCAAATATATCAAGAATTGGCATTGGGGGATGGTGCAGGCATCTTTTCATTCCCAAAGCTGATAATTTTAGTCATTTTTCGCTGGAATTTCCATGTCTCAAGATATTTCTTTGTCAGTGTGTCCTGACACCCTTTCAGAAAGTCTGGATCTTCCAATGGCCTCAGTTATTAATATGATGCATTCAAGAATGACCTGCATGCCATCAATTTTATTACTGAAGACTACTGAACTATGTTTTTTTTCTCTCGTTTTGCACCTGCACATTATTATTCCATTTTTTAAATTGCACTGCAAACAAGCACATCCCGAATGCAAAAACCTCTTGTAGATTACAGAAGGTGCATTAACTTTTTTAACCGGAAATTGCCCCTCCCAAAAATTGTTTTATGCGCGGACGAAAGGACTGGGCGCCATATTACCAAGGAAGAAATCGAGCTAAAATGGCGGTAAACGTGTTTTCCACGAGCGCTACAACTGATAATTTGAGTCGAACTGAGATGCTGATTTGGGTAAATGAATCTCTACAGCTAACTTATAACAAAGTAGAACAGTTATGTTCGGGTAGGTGCGATATAAAGTACTTTTGTATCAAGTTATTGTTTGTTTCTATCACCATTCTCACTTGAAATTTTGAGTTGAATGAACGTGCTGATTCCTCCAAAAATCGTAATATAACTCTCTGTTTTTGTTATCTAGGTGCTGCTTATTGTCAGTTTATGGACATGCTTTTTGAAAGTAAGTTTGTATTCTTTTTGTTTATTTGATGGAATTTATTATCTTTCTTCCAGAGTATGGTATTTGTAATTCTGTTTTTTGACAGTGAAGCAAGTTCGAAAACTCTGCACAATTTGCCTTCCGCCGTCACACTTATAAATAGTACCTGTCTTTTTAAGCTTGCGGTAACTATTTTATGTATGTTATTTCAGACTGTGTACCAATGAAGAAAGTAAAATTTGGAGCCAAATTGGAACATGAATATATCACCAATTTTAAGATACTGCAGAACTCTTTCAAGAAGTGCGGAGTCGAGAAGGTGAGTTGAGATGATTTATGCCTCCAGCGTAAAAAACGTTACCAGGATGCCAAGTTGTATGTCGAACCCCCTTTGTTTTCAACCCTACGGGATATTTCATGACCGGTTTAATTTTCACCTTCACCTCTTTGGTTTTTCTTTTTTCGAGGAACCATTGAAAAGGATTTTATTGTATCCCAAATTGAGGACGTGACGTATGCTTTATTTTGATATGTGTCAATCGGCAGCAATCAAGTTCTTTGTGTTGTAGCCGTGTGGAATGTGTTCCTTTTCCTTTTGTTGGAATATCTTGGGATTTACTGATTTACTTGACCGCATTTATGTTATAAAATACACGAGCAAAGTGTCTTTCGTGATTTGTTTTTATTGTGTTCTTCAAGTTCTATTCACGCTCGCACTTTTGCCGACGCCCGACGCCGAGCTTGTGTGGGACTTTTTAATTTGTGTTATTTGTATTTTGATTGTGTTTTGGAGTGGTATTGTTGTTTATTCAGCGAGGAATTCTGAAACTTGTTGCAAAAATCGATGCATTGTTGGCAACCGCCATTAAGGATAATAATTGTGGATAAAATGCGATATTTTGTTGATAAACTGGTTTTATGGCAGTATTTTTACTGTCAAAATTCTTCGGGACTGACAAATCGTGGGAACTCTTTTGACTAAAAAGCCCCAATGTAAATTGAAGTGTGTTTGCAAATCAGCGACTGTAGAGAGTGAAAGTAAATTAAATATTTGCAGAGATTTTGTGTATACCTCTACCCTCTAGGCTAAATTGGATTTCAGTTGTGGTAAAGGTCATTATGTTGTCCAAAATGAGGTGTTTATGTTTTTATAACAGCATATAATGAATAGTAAAAGCAAACATCTTTATAAGTACATGTAATGTTTTTGGGCACAAAAAAAAACATGTTGACTTGACTAATTCTGAGAGCTACCCTGTGTTGAGACAGCATGGTGTTGGTTGTCATAATAATGGAATTAAATTTGAAAATAGCAGTCATTGATGCATATTTCCTTATATAATATTATTCCTTATATAACTATTTTGGTCCTTGATTATAACGCCAGAGATACATTTCTATTAAGGGTCCCCACATGAGGATCAGGACAGTTGTTGTAATTCATATAGAGCCACTTTGAATATAGAAGGTTCTATTAGTTTTAATATTTAATTTGGTGCTGTTGCAGTTATTTCTTTTTTAAGTTTTCATACATACTGGTTATCAGTTTAAGCCATTGTTATGTGTGGCATTCATTACCTAATGAGCATTGCGGTAACACTAGAAACCATTTCAGCTGATATCCATTTAAGTTGGTCTTACTGTTCTCAACCTAGTAATTTTTAATTAATAACTGTTGAAATAATTTGGTGGTTAAAGTAGAAGTGTTTTTTCATATCGGTAGGTAGACATTAAATGGTATTAAACTGATTTGACTAAAAGGCCTGAAACTAATTCTGGGGACTACTAGTAATAAGACTGCTTTTCAACTGGGGTTTTTTTTTGGGGGGGGGGGGGGGTGTTTTATTTTGTTTTTGAGCTACATCGCAAGTGCTGAAATGCCAAAAAAGACAAAGTGTCACTGATGACCTTTCTGGAGTAAATGGTTTCCTCTCCCCCAGGGTTTTTTTATACGTAATTTTTGAAAGGTTTAACATGGTGATTTCAAGGATTATTGTGGTCATAAAAAAGTTTTGAGTATATATTTTATTAATTTCAAGTAATTGCTAATATAATTATTATTTAAAGTTATACATCATGGGTATTTTTTTAAGCATTTTTCAAATCTCCCTTTTCCACAGGTTTGTTTGCAGGTTTCTTGCCCATCTTTATACTGAAAGTCAGTCCTACACTAATTGATGTAGTTATTGACCTTTTGTTGTTACTGCTGCTTTTTTTATTTTGAATGAAAACTGGGGTCTTCTGTCTATACTTTATCCTGTAACTGTTTCTTTCAAATGTCTAGCATGGGAAGAGCGTAGAGGGCATTATTAAGTTGTTCAGTTTACATGTTAACCGTGCAACCACCAAGTCAAATTGTGTCTCACTTTAGGTAAAGCCACATGACTGATGACATCAAAAGACCAGCACATTGTTGTTATGAGAAGAGGACATTGAAATAGCTAGTGTATGATTCCTTTGAAGTCAAGTTTAAATTTACACTTAATGAGCAGGTTTACACTAGGTTCTCCCAGAAAAAGGTCACCAGGAGGTTGGAAATTAGCATACACTTGCATAACAGCAAAATTTTTGAAAAGCAGACTCCCTTGAGACACCATACTGTAAACTTGTATCTGAAAGTCATTTATTTATAAAGCTTTTAACTTAGAAAAGGACTGTATATTAACAAGAACCAGTACTTAGTAACAGGTTCTTAAAAACCATCCAAAATCTGGGATCTGGTTCATTCAGTCAAAGATCTCATTTCTTATTTAGCTAGCCAATACATGGCAAAATTTTTCTTTTTTTGCATCACATGGTTCGCTCATAATTATACTTTCTAACTCAACATCGTAACCTTTATAATTTCATCATTTATTTTGTCTCGAGTTTGGCAAGACTGTGCGATTACTGCATTTGTCAACAGCAAAAATACTTCCATCAGTTGCTCAGATACCTCCACGTTTCCACTCTGATTCAGTCTGCAAACTTGTGCATCTTTGGAGTTTTTTCAGTTTTTTAAAATTAAGTAATCGAAGATCAATTTTACATTTTGTTACCATGACTTGAGTTTATGAGCACTGTTAGAAATAATTGATTCAAAAAGCTTAGTGCACTGTTCCATTCATCTATCCTTAAGAGAGCTGATACCATATAGCATAAGGCTGTCAAAGTACAATAGACCTGGTGATATGATAGAAAGCACATATCTACATGTAGATCATTGCTTAGATATGCAGGGAGTGCAATATGGTTTACTGGCATGCAAAACTCTAGTAATGGCCTAATGCAGGTACAGTAAAAGCTAATAATATCGGTAAGTGGAACTTATGCTTGTTTGAGCAAAAT
This sequence comes from Bergia puertoricense, assembly GCA_026167885.1. Lineage (NCBI taxonomy): Eukaryota > Metazoa > Cnidaria > Anthozoa > Zoantharia > Parazoanthidae > Bergia > Bergia puertoricense. The sequence goes on from JANSTQ010184530.1 coordinate 9,289, forward strand.
CAGAAATTATATATGCTTAGTGGCTTTTTTGAATGTCAGTTCCATTGGAGAGTACTGGATATGGCAGCTCCTAATATCTTGGCATGATTACATGTAATTAGGTTGAGTTCCTTTGAATTGACAGTGACAACATAGTGTTAGCTATTCAGTAGCAACAAAAAGTACTTTATTTGACCACAATAAAATTTAAAGCTTGGGGCATGTGAGGTTGTGGTTGCACTATTTAGTATTTATAATTATTATTAAAACTACACAATTACAGTGTGCTGCTTTACTTAGTGAAAAAGTTAAAAATGTGGAATATTCAATCCTAAAATAAGTGGTAAAATTTACTGTGTAAAATATTATAATGATGGAATCCTTGCTTGCTTTCACGTATTGTATGCAGGTAATCCCAGTGGAAAAGCTTGTGAAAGGAAGGTTTCAAGATAATTTTGAGTTTCTACAATGGTTCAAGAAATTTTTTGATGCCAACTACAGTGGGCAAGCTTACGATGCTGTAGCTGCAAGACACGGCCAGACAGACTCAGACATACATGTTGTGAAGAGAAAACCAGCTGGTATGGCATCTAATGGAGCTGCACCAACAGGTGAGTCAGTCAACATCTACTTAGCTGCTCAGTTTTAATTTAATTTTTTACAAATGTGGCTAAGTAGGAAAATAGACCATTTGCCAAGTGAAGTAGACCATAAGGCCAGTGCTTATGCCTACAGTACTGCCAGCAAATGATATTTGCAAGTGCACTAAATACTTGTGAAGACTTGCTTTGCACAAGTGACTCATTCTTAATAAGCTAGAAAGAAAGAATAGCACTCGTAAATACCTGCAATTTGGTACTTGTGTGTATTTGTGAGTCATTATGCTGACAGTATATTAATGTGTGCTAGGGGCTTAGTAGTGCAAGTTTTTTTTGCTGATAAGAACCATGATCAATGATAAAGTTTATCACTTGTAATACATTACATGTCGGACTTGGATTATATTAATGACAGCTTTGACATTCCAATAGTTTTTGATACAAATAAACAAATGTAAAGAAGAATGTTTCAAGCACCAGCATTTCATACTAGAGATTTTTATTACAATAAGCATGCACTCAAATCCTTGTGTGCAGCTAAGTAAGCTTATAGCCAAACACCACACAAAGCAACACGTTGCATGCCTTGCCTGGCTAAAAAGGAATTGTAACCAAAAAATACATAAAATTTTAGCATTTTTCCAATATCTTAGGCATCTTTCACAATGCAAGTCTAGGAGTGATCTTCAAAGTCGTCACTTATATTTCTGCATTAGCATTAGACATTCTTGTTTTCATTTCTTTAAAACTGTAGGTGAATATTTAATGTTCACAACTGTTGTTGTCTCAAATGAGTGTGCATGGAAGTGTAAACTTGACTTGTTTACAAATTTGTAATTATTTGCAAATTGTCTTTTTCTCTCTTACCAAATATGTATGCTGACAGTACACGTATATGTAAATGTATGATGTGCACAAGCAAGTAATTCATGTGTGTAATCAGTCTACAGCAGTAACATTTGAATCACTAAATTATAGTAATGATAACTTAATTGTTTTGAACCCATCATGGCATGATTGTTGGGAGAGGCGTGGCATAACTGCTTGCAGTAGTCAAGAATGGAAAGCTGGCAGAGACTTTGTTTTTCAGTTTTTGTCTTGTGGTTTTGACACAAGTTTTATCATCTCCAGACTGTGAAGAACTTTCTGAGAATCTTGAGTATATCACACTTGGCACAGTTTATCAGCTTTTCTTGGCCTTGGCAGTCTTGACAAGCATGCTTTCTTTCTGTTTCAAAATATGTAAAACTAAACAAGAAGCAAACTGATCAAGTTTTCTCATTTAAAAAACAAGATGGTGAACACTTTAGCCTCTTTTATTAGTATTTTTAGTTTCATACATGTAATTCACATCTCAAGTTGTGTGAATGTGTGAATGGAAGCGTAAAGTCAGATTTGGTTCATGCATTTGTAATTATTACAGACAGAAGAAGTGTGCAAGAACAATCCAATTCTTGAATTTAAAACAGTGTAGAAATTTTGATTGCACCTTACAAAATTTCTTTGTTTGGCAAAAATGGTTTTATTTTTATTGTGATCCTAAACACTAAACTTACAGTACATGTATTTGAGATAAACAACTGCCTGTGGAAGACAGAAATGAACAAGCTGTCAAAATTTTAGCCAATAGAAAGACAGTGCAGTATGAGACACGTACATGTTTCAAATTTGCATATAAAAACATTCTTGCAGCTAATTTTTTATGCCACAACTGGGATGTACTGTAAACAAGTGGAATCAGGCTCATTTTTATCAACTTGTTTCAATGATTTGTGGATTTATAGACATCAGACATTACTTAATTACTAATAATTAATTTTGTTGTTTCGTTTTGCTTTTGATACACACTATGCTTTCCCTGATCATATCTCCATGGCAATATGAGAGACCTTCAAAGTTGTAAACTGAAAAGATGTGTTTTATAAATTCATAATCGTGCTGAAATGTCTGAGTTCTGCAGTGCTCACTTCGATGTCTCGCTAATGTCAATTTCAAAACCAAAATTTGGACAAGTTTGAAAATAATTTCTTTAGGATTGTAAACTTGCAAAGATGTTTCTAATTATTAAATTTTTAAACTTGTGTTGACATGTTCTACATGTTTGATTATAAAGTTTCTAAAAATGCTAGCATGTCTGATTGTATGCGCTCGTCGAGCATTAAATGTCAGTTTCAAAAAGCACAGGTTGGACGAGCTAATGTCTTTGCTTTAAAATCTGTAGAGGAAACTACCAGAGTTTGAAATCAGTACACTTTGAAAAGAGTTGAACATAATTACAGCTACATGCAGGGCAAAAATTTCAGTTAAAGTATATTAAAGACAACAAGCATTTGTCTGGTAGTTTTACCACAAGGTGAACATTGGACATTATAATTATTTTGGTTTTTATCAAATTGCTTTTGATACACAATACTTGCTGCAACAAAGCACTGAAGCATTGCACACATTTGTACACGCAAGCATTTTCGCCCAAGTTTTTTGCTAGTCATGAATATTCTGTTCAAGATTTGCACAAGTCATCTTACCAGAACAAGTATTCAGTGTACTTACAAATATTTGTGCGGTATGATATCACTCACAGGTAATACTGTAACTCCCTCTGGGTGTAACTCAGCTCCTGGTAGTGGGTTCATACTCATTTATACGCAGGAATGGAAACTAATGCTGGCCCAATGGCCATTGGCCGCCAAATTTCATCTTGGGCTGGTAGATTTCATGAAGCACCAGCTCATCTAGCCGATACATTTTGCAGGGGGAAAAACACTTTTTTTGCAGGATAATGGTGAATTCATATTGTAAACAATTAATCAAGGGTGTTTTTTTTCACCATATGAGCTTCACTTTGGGCTAGAAATGAAACTTTTGCAATCCTTTAAGATATTTGTATTCCTTGTCAGTGTTCTCACCAGGACAAAAAACAAAAGGGCACCTCATTTACATAACAATAACATTGGTTATTTGCATAACAAAAAAGGCTTTTTGGACTGTTTTACAGTAACCCTGTTATAATTTTATTCCTTCCATGCTCAGACTAGTACTTGATTTTGACAGGTAAAATATAAAACATTTCACATGTATTTACAAAACATTAACCACAGGAGCAAGCAATTGGTCTGTTATAATATGTACCATGTTTACTGGTTTATAATGCACATTTTCTTCTTACAAACTTTACCTTCAAAATCAAGATGCGCATTGTATGCAGAACCCTTTGTTTCCACATTTGTGATTTTCATAACACAAAAACTGCTCCCAGTTTTATGTAACATGGAGAATAAATCAAGATAAAAAGTTCGCCTGGCTTCATTTATCACTTCCATCCGCAGCCAAGATTCTCACAGGTTTACGGTTGCGATCAAAAATCTGTTGTATGACAAAATATCTTAGGTGAAGAATTTAGACTTTATGAAAGTTCGATCTACTCATCTTTTGGTTCCTTGCACAAGAGCGCAAAGATTTGAAGAAAATATACCCGTAAAAAGATTGCGCAAACACTCCCCCGAAATCTTGAATCTGCAAATCTAGTTTGTTCCAGTCTCTGTTGTTCATAAAATGTTACAGGTGTCACGCAAAATGTTATGTGAATGCTGTAGTATACAGCAGAATTAAATGCAAAGAAAGCATAATAAATGTACCCCTGATCAGCTGAACATTAAATAATTTGTATCAACACAAGTGAATATCATGCCAGTAGAGCTAGATTTAAGAAAACTGCAGTATTTTTCAGAAAATTGTTTGTGAACCACTGATACTGAGGCCTCCATATTTTTTGGTTTTCAAACGAGCTGAACAATTTTGTGCTCCAACTTATGTCTGACAACGATAGCAAATGAACAGTGTTCTTTAAGTTTACAGCAGGGAAAACAACAACAATTCTAAGAAAACAGAAGGGCGCTTCAAAAATTAGAAAGGCACTGAAGAAAACAGAAGGGCACTGGAAAAAGCAGAAGGGGGCTATGCACTTCTGTTTTACCCTGGCAAGAACACTGTTTATGGTTCTTATCATTTTTGTGTGATAGAGGGCATACAATGTGATCAATGGATATACACTGCAGTTTCAATACTTAGAGAGATGTTCATTACAGAACAAGAAGAGGTTCACCTTTTAAATGACTTGTTAAGCCTTTCGCACATTTAAAATACATACATGTATATCTTAAGTTAACAAACACAATTTAGATCGATAAAAAAAACAATTTTTTACGGGCCTGTGAAATTTTTGTTGGGCCGGTGGATTCCTTTTACCACTGGCCTTGCTGTCCGGTTCTGTACAAAGTTAGTTTCCACCCCTGTATACAGATGAGAAGACTGAAGCGAGCTTGTAATTAAAGTGCAATATATACATGTAACATGATTTTTTTTTCTGTGATAATCATCTTCTTTGAGTAAACCCTTGAACAATGTTCTGAATAAAAATTGTGGGTTTTTTCACTCTTAAAGTTGTGATTTTAACTGTTTTTATTTGTAGTGACCAAAAGTCCTTGTGTTCTACAATAGCATCTTGCAGTTTGAATTTCACTTAGAGTGCAAAATTCAAGCATGGAAATCATAAAAGTCCACAAGAGATCCCAAAAATTTTGATTTTGCTCAACATGTAAAAAAGTCAATACTAGGTTTCTGCAACTTACACAAAAAAACTATGTATTTTAAAGATTGAATAAATAAATTTACAAAACACAATTTTTGAACTTCGAGCAGCACTAGTCACTCAGCATACAAATTCATGATCAGTACAATCTTTTGCTTAAAGATCTTGCTCACTACACAAAGTTTCTGTTTCAGATCTACGTGACAATCTACTGCACCAGTGAATATTAGTAATAGTAGCTCTGTGTAAGATTGAAGCCATCAAATTACAAAAAAGCACTTTTTTCTGAACCCCAAAATGTTGACTGCATTCATCAGTGGCAGTGAAAGCATTGATTTAAAAATCACATGCACAAATTAAATTAAATGGATTTTTTAGAGTCTGTGAAATACTTTCAAAATGAGCATAATGTTTAATTATGTCTGCAAATTATTTTCCCTCACTCATACTTATGGTTTATACCACTTCAGGAATGCGGGGACCATCAGCTAAATCCTCAATGGCAAGCAGAGGTGTGAGCAAACCTGCCCCCGCACGGACAACAGCACCAGCTCGAGGAGGAGGAGGTGGATCCAGCGAGAAGGATGCACAGGTTAAAGAACTTGGGTCACAGGTCTGTGCTACAAACTAATTTCAGATTAATTAATTTGGCAGTAATTATTTTGTTGACTCACAGCACTGAGCAGTAAAGGCATGAAACTTGTCTTATCTCTTACAGGTAGCAGAACTGAAACTTACAGTCGAGGGACTGGAAAAGGAGAGGGATTTCTACTTTGGAAAGCTACGAGACATCGAAATGTATTGTCAGGAACATGAAAGTGACGAAGGGCTGACATCAGAAATGGTTTTCAAGAATGTATTAGGCACTCTTTATGCTACAGATGTAAGTAAACTTATTAATATTTTGTTGCAAGTCATTTAGTTACCATTTCTCATCTCCTTGAATTTAATGAGAAACTCAGGTACACAAAACTTGATGAACTGCAATGGCATGAGTTGTTTGTTTACTGTAAGACAATGCATGGCGGACCTGTATCCAGGGGAAAGCAGTGGGAAAAAACGAACCAAAAAGGTCCACCTCAGATGGATCTTTTATCAATCAAAGTGTTTCTGACCTGGCAATAAAGTCATGAACAATTATTACATTGCACAGATAAATTGACAATTTAAAGGTTTTTTATGTATATATCCAAACGTCTCAATCATTCACTTCTCAATCCTTATTTGTGAAGCAGAGCATTATAAAAGAGTGATATTAAAACAGAAGTACAGGCAGGAAGAACATTCTTGTGTTCTGTTGTAACAAAACTGTAGACTGTTGTGTGCACAACAATAAAATTGTAATTTTAGTTTTTAAGTAAGCATCATACAGTTTTAGTTATGCTATAAAATCAACAAATGCCATGTTTCAGTGGCTTACCGGTATCACATCTGTGTTGAAGTAATGATACTAAAAAAAGTCAAATTGTTTTAGTAAAAACCAAACAATTTCACACCAACTTTAGACAATGGTTTTTCATCCAACCACTTCTAAAATGCTCTCTCAGACAACCAGGATTTTCAATTTCTTCCTGAGGAGCTATGCCCAGATCCTCTAGCTGCTTGTGCCTCGAACACTTGCTTTGAAAAAAGTGTTTCAAATTTCAGTTTGGTTTTGCTCTGTTTTATACTCACATATATAATCATCAAAGAATGTTTCATTTGTTTGTTTGTACTTGTAACTAATTACCTTAAATTTAGTAAAAATCTTGACAATTTTGCACCACTCTGATTTCTCTCTAAGCACCTCAAAAATGCGGGAAATGCTCCTTCAGACAACTTTGAGTTTAAAAATTTAATCGAGTACAATGCCCTGACCTCCCTACAATCCTGGCCAAAAGTGTTGGTCCAATGAAGCACTTTTCCCCCCTCCCCCTACTCAGTGTCGGTCTATTTGCCAATATTTTATTGAAAACACAACAAAAGTGTTCAACATTGATAGGGGGAGGTGGGGGAATGTTAAGAGAATATTTATAAACACTTTCAGCACATCGTGCACTATTGGTTATTGAATTTGCTGCAGTATTTTGTGTTTGGAGTGTGTTTTCTTCTATTGGTCCAACAACCCTTTGTCCAGGACTGTAGCTCAGTGCTTACAACATTTGTTTCAAAAATGTATTAAATTTCAATTTGGTTTATCCAGTTATCAGTTTCACACTGTTTTAAACTAGAATGTGACTGTCCATGTAAAAATCTGCATAAGCACACTTCAAATGTAAACACGTTCATTTCGAACAAGGTGTTCGCCAAAAAATGTGTTTGAATGCACCAAAGTGTAAACACAAACACATTCAAATGCAGGTTGATCAAGCCTTCATTTTTTTCAAACACATTGCATATTTTTCAAATGCGCTTTGAGCTCATTCAGTACAAACACGTCTCTCATTTCCAGTGAAGTAGCTCATCTCTTCTGCTGTCTATTTCAGGAACATCGATCACCCCATCAGTCAATGAACATTAAATGTTTCTGAAATGAGTTGTACACTGCAAAAGTTAGATAGAATTAAACTTTTCACATTTTTATCGTTTCAAAATATCTCCATTTCAATGAATTGTGTTGCTGAACCTGGGGTGCGAAATTTGAACTAAGTACATCACTCGAAGTATTTATTAATAATAAATTATTATAAGATTGTTGTCAACATGTATAGTATTTGTGTACTTGTAAGAAGCTCATCTTCAAATCTGTTATTTTGTGAATTTTTCTTTCTAGTTATTTATTTTATTAATTTTCTAAGGTCAACTTACATTCATTATTCTTGAGTTGATAGCTGCATGATTTGTAGAGATCTATGGCAACTCATAAATGACTTCATTTTACCAGTTATGATACAGTTCACTGTGATATTTTGTGCATTATTTTGCTCTTCATAAAATTAATTTTAGCTAGTTTATTTTCCATGCTTTTTCTAATTTACTAGTTATCTCTACTGTGTAGTTTGGCGTGCATGTTTCCTAGTGTGTGAGGTTTTGAGGCCACACCAAGTATATAGCCCCAAACCACCATTTCACAAGCCTGCTCATTTAATGATTATTAATTTAACTTCACTTTTTTTCTTGTAAAATGAAATACCACAAAGATCTTGTTCCAACTTGAGATGTCTATAATTTGCAAGTTGGATGACTTTTAATTTGCGTCAACATAAAGTATTTATTTAACATATTTCCTCTATTAAGCCCCCTGAGGGCTATTTTTTAGTGCTTTAATTCTTTCAACACTCTGAAAATATATCTGATCTACTGCCTGGCTTTTGCATTTGTTTGAAATTGGAATTGAATAGAAATGAAAGCATGCTAAGACCTTGTTTCTGGTGCACTTTAAAAAGAGTAACTTTTTTTTGTTTACAATAAAAACACTGCATGTGCACCATTCTCCCGTGTGATTGCAATTTGTTTTCGATCAGATAATCAGATTACCATAAATATTACTTCCAACATACAACTACATGTACTGAGTGTTACAAGTAGCACACTTGCTCAGGGAAGTTTGAGGTTGAGGTAAATCATGAGTTGAATTTTAATGAAAGTTGTTCCTAAAAACTCTAAAATGCAAATTTATGACCACATGAATAACAACCGCTCGATGAATGTGCAGTTTGTTTTCATAACAGTGAGTTTTGGTTTGACTGCAATGATGGGAAAGCCAAATGCACTGTATAAAGGACAACTTTGAAAGTTTTGTCACATACCGAGATTGTTCCAGGCAAGGCAAGTACGTGGCTAAAAAGGAAATGAAAATATTATGATTTTCAGTTTTGTCTTTCGGGAATTGGTGACCGCACTGTGAGTCCGTTGATCGACTGACACCTTACTCACAGAAATATTTTCTTCCAGAAAATGAAGGATTTGTGTGGTTTGATTAGTTTTGGGGACATAGATTCATAATATGCCTTTTGTGTAGTCACTAAACCTTGCCATTATTGGTCTTGCACTTCCAGTGCAGTAAGCTATAAACTGTTAATATATGCTTTCATTGTTTCTGTGAAAATTATTTCCATGACGACAAGCAGCTTTGTCTCTTGACGCAGAGTGGAAGTAGCAAATGACCTGAATTTAGCATTTACATTGAGCCTGAATTTGCACCAAACATGAATCCACAAACAATCTTGAATTTAGCTTCTGAACTAGAATTATTGAGCTACAATCACGAACCACAAAGTACATTCTCAAATATGCATTGGTTGAACATGCAAACAAACTACCAGATCTGAACTTGTGTTCAGAAGATTATTTCTTTGTGATAGAATTTATGTTACTTACACTAGTGACACTCAGATCCAAAATGTAAAAACAATTTAAACTTGTCCTGCAACAAGTGTACATGAGTCAATTTATTAGCAAGAGCTGAGATGTTTTCTCTGCAAACTTGCTGTATTTTTGCCGCAACATTTTCCATTGACATCATAAGTTTCAGGATATTCTCACTCATTAAAGAACAATGGTTTTTCCAATTTTTCAGCAAAAATATCCCACTCTGCAAATTTGCCATAAATTCACTGCAATTCACATGAATTTCCTGAAATACGCTGGACTTATGTAAGTGGTGCAGCTGAGATGCAAATGTTAAATAACTTGAAAGTTGTCTGCAGCTTCTTCAGAAAAGAAGAAGCTGCAGACAACCTTTCAAGTTATTTA